>JAGDQP010032487.1:0-21272 GCA_022664845.1 Lepisma saccharinum | reverse complement strand
AAATTTATGCAATTCGTCTGTAGTTATTGGAAATTCATTTCTCAGTTATTTGATACGGCAATCCACCATTTTGGGCTGTATGAGCTTTGTACTGAAATGCGTCTCTGCGGCTATTTCTTTATCTGCACATTACATATTTTATATTTGTTATAGTATTCCCTCTTCTAGTTCCCGATTTTAGATTCTGTTTATTTTCATTTCTAACTTTTTTTTTTATTTCTAAAATTTTCTAAAAAAAAAAAAATCCAACCTATAATTCTGTTCTGTAAAATAACACATTAAACTACCAGTAATAAACCAACAGAACGAACCAAACATAGCTGAGATAACGTTCATTTGTAAATCGCAACTAACGTTATATCAGTTGCTAAAATAAAATTTCTTTCTGCGGTACATTTCCACTGGATTCAAACAAATGCGAATGGAACTTACATCACACCTCCGCAATACAATTCACTGACCTGAGATACTTGCAGGTCCAGACTTAGTAGCAAAGCACAGTATACAGAATTATAAACCGAGCAACAGAAACAAAGGAAAGACAATAATTATATTAAATAAATAAATAATATACCATATACAGATGCTTATCAGAATAATGGAAACACCTGTAGTTGGCAACACGTCAGATGTATGGGTTGGCAGTGGTGTCGTGGCGACCGCAGCGCCGGACTGCTGGTGGTGGTGTGTTAGGTCGGTCTCCATACTACGTCAGGCGTCGTGGAACAGGAGTGTGCAGTGGCTGCAGCAGACGGAGGTAGTGTAAAATGGGAGACCTCTCAGAGTTTCAAAGAGGGCAAATTGTTGGTGCGTGATGACGGCCTACACAACACACGGGAAAACCACATCGGGGAAGCGGAACAGTGGGCGGAAGAAAAGCATCAGTGACAGGGCACGCCGGGTATTAAAGCGCATTGTCACGCGGAACCGTCGTGCCACTGCGGCGCAAGTGACGGAGGAACTCAATCAGCACCTCCCCCAACCTGTTTCGACAATCACAGTCCGCCGCGAATTACATGACATGAACTTACGGGGTCGTGTTGCACGGGCCAAACCTCTCATCAGGGACCAGAACGCTTTAGCACGCCGCAAATGGTGCCGCGACCATGCAACTTGGACCGTTGACGACTGGAAACGTGTGGTATGGTCGGATGAGTCACCATTCACCCTATTCCAAACCACGGGCCGTGTTTATGTGTGGAGAACGCCCAAAGAAGCGTATGATCTGCAGTGTCTCCGCCCAACTGTGAAACATGGCGGCGGCACGGTGATGCTGTGGGCCGCAATATCATGGTTTTCATTGGGTCCTGTGGTCACACTTCGCGGACGCATCACTGCCAACGATTATGTCGCAATTTTAGGAGACCACTTGCATCCTATGGTCCGGATGTTGTTCCCGGACAATGACGCCATATTCCAGGATGATAATGCACCCATTCACACAGCTGGAGTTGTTGCAGCGTGGTTTGAGGAACATCGGGATGAAGTTCAACACCTCCCCTGGCCCGCCCAATCCCCAGATCTCAACATAATTAAACATCTGTGGTTCATCTTGGAAACACGACTCCGGCGACGATTTCCACCTCCATCCTCTCTCCCAGAACTGGCCGATGCCCTGCACGAGGAATGGTGTAATATTCCACTTGCTACCATTCACGACCTCTATGCCTCCATCCCACGTCGCATCAAGGCTGTTCTGAAGGCGAAAGGTGGCCCGACACCATATTAATCTGGTAAGTTGCACTTTCGTTCAGGTGTTTCCATTATTCTGATAAGCATCTGTATATTTCCATATATTATTAGTATGTTCTAACTATATGCATTATTATACTTGGTACTACATAGGATCGACGATAAGTCGATATTTTAGAGTTAGAAATCTACTCCACAAGTTAAAAGATTAGTTTTAGCTATTTTTTAAGAGTTTCTACAACATAACACGAGACACCATCGGGAATAGAACCTGCGACAGCTAACATCAAGATCAAAAGCGTTAACCACTCAGCTAGCCAGAAGATCAGGGAAGGAATATCTGACATAAACAAAGAAATGAGACCTAAACCCAAGCCAAGCGTTGAGACCCTATTTATTTAACAATGTACAATATACAAGCATGCAGTTAGACAAGCACGTTGAATCACATTGTTAAATCTAAAAGCGTAAAGTTAAAAAGCAGATGAATTAGTGAAGCGGCCATCTGTGTAGCCTTACCTACTGTGCTTGGCTGAGGCGGGGCCATCTAGTCAATCTCTCCCGCCACCTCCTCCCCCGGAGTTGCCGTTGATGTCCTTGTCAGAGCAAGCGCTGCCTTTCCCGCTCTCGTTGCTGTGCATTCGCTGGTACTGTGGGTGTCGGCCCATTGTGGAGGGCGTGCCTGGGGTTGCGTCGCCACGAACTCCGCCAGGAAATCTTCCTAGGAGACCATCAGAGCGTACACTTGCTTCTCCCTTGATAAACCTCTCCAGTTTTTCAACACAAGCGTCTTGGTAGTCATGAATCCATCTAGAAATATTAAAAAATAAAAATAAAATAATAATAATTAATGCTTAAGATAGAACATTAATTAAACGTCGTATTATTTTATAGGAAGCTAGAAATTTGCGCGGATGTATAAACGAGAAATGATTTTCACATCAAGATAAAATAGTTCTTGATATCTCCCCTGCAGTTGTTTTAATTGCTGACGTTTCAAAAAATTCTAAATTGAAGTTTTCAGCACTTATAGGAGTAGGAACAGGGCCGGGGGGGAGGGGGAGGGGGAACAAACGGCTCAGTCACTGGCTAAAAATCTTGTTAGTTTGATCTCCAAATTTGAAGTTAATAGTAAAATTGAAATTTAAAAAAAATGAATTTCGAAAAATAATAATGCCTTATAATAAGGAAGTACAAGGGACGTACACAAAGGGGGATAGGATCCGGACCTACCCCACCCCAATTCATATTTTTTTTGTGAAATAGTATCATTTTTGGCAAATTATATGCATTTTACGTAAATTTCACACCCAGTCAGACCTCGGACCCTCCTCGAAGGCGCTGCCCCCCCTAGCCCTGAATCAAATTTGGGCACGTGCCTGGGAAGTACGTTAGTTGAATTGTTATTAACGTTCTAAGCAAGTTGGTGAACCACTGCTTTTAATGGACCCCTAGAGGACATGAACTTTTTATCACGAACACACAAAACGAGCGTGCTAACCTCTCGATCGTACGTCTAGCTATTAAGGATAATGTAAAGCAACGATATCCAACAAAAGATGCCAGCACTATCTTTAATGTATTTATTTCATTGCACGAAATTGCAACGTTACTCCTATAAATTCAAGCCTAGAGAGTTCAAATTTTCACAAAAGTTTGTTTATAACCATATTTAGATCGTTGCTTTACAATAACCTTGAAGCTGAAGCATTCATTTAGCATAAGGTAATTCATCTTCGGGTATATCTCCTAGTGATATTTGTATGTTGTCGCTTCGACACATCGCAAAGCATCTTATTTTATGCGAAAATATACTCTCGTGAATACCTCCGTACTGGTTTATCGTAAGATAGTCAAACAGATAAAAAAAGTTTCTTCAAAAAATTAGTTTGCGACTTGAGGTTGGGAACCACTTGCGGTCTATTACAATAACAAAATGTATCATCATTGTAACATTCTTACAGAACCAATATCTCTTTCATTTTTTAAGTAACTAATGGCCAAAAAATAGCGAAAAAAAAAAGTATTTCGTGAAACTTAATAACCAATTAAACAGTTTTCTTGTCAAGCAGAAAGACCTTTAAAAGCTGAAGACAAGAAAAATGACTCAGTTCTTACCTCACTCCATTGAAGTAACAAACAGCTCTCATATCTTCTGGCAATTCCTCTGGTTCCGGCCATTGAAAATTGTCGATAATGGGAATAATGTTACAGTTGGATTGCAAAGCTTCAACTACTTCCTACAAAGATAAATAAATATTAGTTTATTGTTTTCATGGAACATTTTTTTAGTAATACCCTTGCGACACGTTAGCTTCCCTTGAAGTCTTGGGAGTCAAAAGGTTTATAGGTGACCAGTCTTTCCAAATAGTAAGTAGATACTATGAATACTATTATTAACATACAGATTCAAGTAAATTGCTAACTAATCAAAACATATCAATAGTACTTTGCAGTTACTTCTTATCTCACAAAAAAAATTCTATTTTCGCTTTTTAACATAAACGTGTGTAGAAACATTAAGCCTACAAAGTGTACTGATCCTTATATTAATAAGTACAACAGAACCTAATTTATGAGTATAAAACTAATCAGAGCCGCCACCTATTAGCACGCACAAACGTTAGTTTTTTTTTCTTTCCTGTAAAATTGAATTTTTTTTTTAGATACGAGGTAACTGCAAAGTACCATCGATATAAGAATAACGTACTAACAATACCACAATTGCTCTCTACAGGCTCAGATAAATTACCAGAACGTTTAAGCATTTCTTCTTATTTATTTTCATTCAAATATTTTTGGTGGACTGAGCTGGCAACTATGACAAGTCCCTTAGGTCTGAGGGATAACGTTCCTCGGTAAACTGGAAGTTAAAGACTTAACCGAGACATCATCCCGATATTTGCCTGGTAGAACACCTTCTAATTCCATCTCACGTATTCATAATATTTTGGCCAATCCTCTGATTTGTGCTCAACACCTCGACGTAAAACATTTGTTGGGAGTTGAGACGGAACCGATACTTCTGTAGTAGCAACACTGAGACCACTCTAATTTTAAAAATCCACTACTGACAAATCCATTTGATATCTGTATGATAACTGTCCCCGTTCGAGAAAAAAAAAATACTGAAACGTAATTTCATATTTTTACATATGCATGTAAATAGCCTGGACAGTAGTACTAAGTCGTAGAAGCATAAATGTGAAAACATAAACTGAATAGTACTAAGTCGTAGAAGCATAAACTTGAAAACATAAACCAATTAGTACTAAGTTGTAGAAACATACATGTGAAAACATAAATCGAATCTCATATCTTAAAAAAATAGTATTATATTTTAGTATTGATTCACACAAAATTTCATAAAATTGGTAACATTAGCCGCCTGATAACTTTATCCGTGATTACAATGAACTGCATTCACAGTACTTTGTATAAGGAATTCTGCCCGGATTTTCAGTTGGGGACTATAAAGCCAAACTTATCAAGTGTACAAGTTGAGTTTTTTTCAGGGCTTCTATCGATTTTAACAGTAAAAAAAAATAAAGTTGGGGAGGATTTCAACTATTTGAAGAGGTGGCACCCCTATTTGGAGGATGTTCTGGCAGAATCCCTGCTTTGTATTCATGTTACTTGTACGCCAATGAATCGTTTATTTCTGTTATTTCCATTAAAATATAACGATGGTTCGAAACCATTACCTACCCTGTGTACCCAATCCTTCCTCTCAAGGTCAGCGACACACCTGTCAAGGGAATTGGGCGTGAGGACCAGAAGGAAATTTTTCGCCTGTCGAATACTTTGGAGGAGATTGTTGTCGAACTTTCCAGCCTCCAAACGCTCCACATCTATGAAGACAGAAAACCCTCGCAGCTGCAGGTGAACTTTCAACAAGCTGTAATCACATTTTAGAAAAGAAAAAAAAATATTGGTTTATCAACGACAAGAAGAAAGAAGAAGGATCAGAAATAATAGAAAGAGTAGACAGAAGAACTAAGTATTATCCATTACATATGTTATTTGAAAGTTAACGACTATATTTATCGCCTCCGGAAGCCAAGGGATATATGCGACATTGACGAATAAAAAATGTTCTGAGATATTTTTTATATCTAACCCGAAATATATGTGAAACTGTCATATTTTGTACAAAGAAACCTTGGACTTAAAATTGTCATATTTAGTACATGGACACATTTGTGTCATATATATTTCGGGTTATATTTAAAAGATTACCTAAGGCATTTTTTTATTAGTCGAAAATGTTACTTGTATTCCTGAAGCAGCACAATCACGTGAAAGAGACGTCAGTTTTTGGTCGAAAAAGTCAAAATCACGTCAGTGTAATGAAAACTACGTCCCTATTGCGTGACATTTAGGTCCTTTAATAGACGTAATTCTGTCATGTCGTATCTCTTAGTTTCTGACGGCATACTCTGATTATATCTCGTTTTCGATAGCGATTGCGTGATCCTGACCAATCTCGTTGGAGTGAAATAGTGAACTTGTAGAATTCAACTGTTTTCGTTTTTTTTTGTGTGTGTGGGGGGGGCGTTGCTGTCCTAGGTGTGGTTAAGATGCAAAAGCACCGAGATCAAACGATTGTTTTGGCACAGATTGGTTCATTTATATGTTTATTTGAAACAAATACCTACAGGAGCAAACTGTCACTGGAGGAATTTTACACACGTCTTTTTAGTTTCTGCTATTTACTCGCCATTTCGACATCTTTTGCATCAATTTTCCGACCAAAAAATTACGTCATTTTCACGTGAGTGTGGTTCTTGGGTCCTTGGTTTCTGGACTTGATATATGAAATGGTATCAGAAAAGTAAGTCAGATAGATACATAGTTCAAGTTCCTCAAAATTAATGTAGAGTAGACAGTTTCGCAAAGCACCACGACAGAAATATACAAAGAAACACTATGGCCACATGCAAGGTGACAAACATCACTTTTAAAGTATTACTGTATATCAAATGTACACAAAAAGAATTGTTCGATTATACAGGATACGCCAAAAGTCACTCTCGATTACGACTAGACTAGCAATCTAGTGACCCAACCCTGGAGACCATTCTAAGCAAGTAATTTACATATTATTCTTGAAGTACAGTCCAGTATGTACTAAAAAAGGTTATTCAATGGCCGATTTCTTTTGTACTGTCAGTGAAACACAACTTCAGGTAATACCGGTTCATTTAAAAGTCGCAGTACACCCTGGTAGCTCACAAACCGACAAGGAACTAAAGCATTGTAATACACACATGTGCAATGGTTTGAAGTAGCCACATTTTGGAGCACAAAATCAACGTGTCCGCCATCGTGAAACCCGTCATATTGGATAAATGTAGCAATGCGCTTCAAAGTTTCAATAAAAATAACACCGTAACATGTAGGTCAAATCTAGTATTTAGAATGCTTTTCTGGGAACATTTTCGTGTTGTTTGATATGACATACGACTCACTTGCTGTTGGACAAAACTGACCTTGATCCAATATGACGAATTTCAAGATAGCGGACACGTTTATCATGTACTCCAAAATGTAGCCGCTCCTAACCATTCCACATTTGTGTATTATGATGCTTCATTTCCTTGTCGGTTTGTGGAAAACAAGGCTGTACTGAGACCTTTGAATTACCCTGTATATTCGTTTAAACAAAGTACAATAAATAAAAGCAGTTTACATGTTTCCAGGTTTTTTTTAAAGTCAAACTTGGACACCTTGACAAAAGAAACGTAGTCACGGTATTTTGCACCATCCAATCTAGCTTCGTCAGGTGAGTTAAAATAGACGCAGAAAAACTTACATTAAAAGTAAAATAGGTAGAAGTGACAACAGAAAAGAAGACTGGGCCCTGGCTGAGTATCAGGAAGAAATGAGAACTCGCGGGAAGCAGATGGTGGCCTTGTAAGCAAACAAAGATGGCGGTTGTGCCACTCATTTAGTGTCAACGAGCTCTCAGTTCTCCTTGAGCCGCAGTCAGGGTCCAGTCTTCCTTTCTGTTGTCACTCCTACCTATTTTAGTTTTAATGTAAGTTCCTTCTGCCTGAATTATAACTCACCTGATGAAGCTACATTGGATCAAGTGAAATAACAAATTCCGCTTTTTAAGAGCTTTTTTTTAACCGTTTTAGACCAACGGTTCGGGATGTAAAGGTTAAGTAACAATAGGACAACTCCTGTATAATTAAACAATTAAAAGTTTTTTTTCTTTCTCGCAGCATGTAAAGAAGCGAGTTGCAATAATCCGTTCTTCGTCACCAGAGAATAGGTTATTAGTTATGAATTAGTTACTACGAAATCGATATTTCTGTCACTACATTGAATCAAGCATTACGAAACAAAAACTTATCATTTTTTTTTTTATCAATAATATGAGTTGAGAAATGACCAGAAAAACTGATCGCCATATTAGCAGGGAATTGAACCACAGTTTCCTAATTTCCCGTACCTAATTGTCCACCTGATTAAATTACCCAGGCAACACAACCAAATTCTGTGTTTACTTTATCGAGTTGCCTAGTACTCGTAGCTTCATTGGTAAAAACATCGCACCAGCAATCTAGAGTTTGATTCCTCGCTAGAAGATGGCGACCAAATTCATATTAACTCTGACTACACACAAAGTATTTATATAGAAGGAATTAAGAACTATTCAGTAACTTTTGTTATTCTTTAATCCGACATTTTTAGTTCGGCACATTCTCTTTAGGCACTCTTTAATCCGCTATTCTTCGGTCCGACACCGATTGAGCTGCTTGTGTTCGGATTTTTTTCGGGTGGATTTCTGCGTTTGTTGGCCTTTGTAGAGACTTTTTAAACAGTAACGCTCATGTGTGCTTTTTCTTGCCACAGAGCAGGATATTACATGTACAATTTGTTTGAAATATCATTGTACAGTATTGTATTAATTTTAAGTTGGTATTCCCATTAAAACTATATTGACGTTCGAAAATCCGGCACAGCCCTTGTTTCGAACATGCCGGATTAAAGAGCGCCTACCGTATCAAATGGAACTGCAAAGTCTCTTCAAGTGAAGAGCGGACATTATTTTAAGCAGAAAATAATGAAGGAAAATAGAAATGGGGAAACTTTTTAAGATTTTAAATAGTATGCAACGAGTGTAAGACATAGGTATCTGTACTAACACAAGGAGTTATCATATCAATACAATACAGCGACTGGGCGACACCATTAGTTGTGGTGAGGAAAAAGAACAACGAATTGTTTATGTTTACACTAAAACATAAAACAAAAAACACTTTAAACAAAGTAACGGACAAAATTACGTATCCACTTCCATGTATTGATAACACAATCAACAAATCAACAAATTAGTGTTTGGTTGGAGTTAAGGCAGGCGTACTTACAACTGTAAATTCAAGAGGTCATAAAAGTGACTTGGAATAAGCACACCTTGGAGCTTATGTAGACAAACGAAGCTACCATTTCGATTAAATAATTCAGCACATTTTAAAAGAAATGGACGATCTAGTGGGGCAGTTTTGAAAGTGTTATATGTTACTTAGATGATACGCTAGTGTACGGGAAATTGGGAAAAGGCTATTATGCAAGAGTAAAAAAGGTATTAGAAAAATTTACGCAACATAACGTTAAAGACAGACCACTATAACATTAACACCTTAGTTTTTTATCTAAGAATACCAAATGGCAATAACCAATACAACATAAAAAAACAACAAGATTTAAAAAGCACATTAATTAACGAAAGAGCTATCTACGTCCATCCTGATACCGAAACTTAAATTGTAACTGATGCTAGCCCCGAAGGAGTAGGTGCAGTTATTGTCCAATAAAAATAATTTGCAAACATTCTTCACTGCAAATATTACCGCTACGGTTTTTCTTTTGTATTGAGCATAATTTATTTCGCCTGGCGATAATGTTTGCAGTGAAGAATATCACAAATAGAATACTATAAACACTGAATGAGTTTAAAAAAAAGTATATAATGGAGTTATGTAATTCGCATTATTTCCTTATACAAGAACAGAAAGAGGAAATGAAAAATATCCAGGAATTTGTTTCAACGATTAGATTTAGTTCGTCTAGGTGATATAATTATATCAATGAATGAAGAGTGGCAAAGCTACAAAGCAAACATTCAAAGTTACATGTAAGGAGATGTATGTGGAACAAGATCGGAATGAATGGAGAGGGTTTAGCGCGCCTTGAAGGATCTATCCCTTTCGGCAGCAACACTTCTGATAATGAAAAAATAGTAAGACAACTAACATTGGCACTATATCTACACTGTATACGATACCTCTGCCCCAAACTATAAAGTGAACAATTTGCTTGAAAAGAACACTTACATACCTGGCAAGTTGTGATCCATTAGATCGACGGTAACTCACAAAGCAGTCCAGTGTTTTACCCGAATTGTCTTCTGAAGAATTCGCTAAACCGCTTTTCATATCTACGGATACAAAATTAGAAAAAGAAAAATCATTTATAAAATATGTACAATGAACAGAACTGTTACGTTGGATAAATATAAAACCAATAAATGAATTTCGAAAAGAAAGATTTGGAGAAAATCGGGAGAATTTTTACAGCTTCTTCAGTAGACATTGAAAGTTATGATGTGAGGTCTTGATTCAGAGTATAATTTATTTAAATTGTCATACATTATGCTTAAATTTTCTGCGTTCTTGGTTGTTTTGGGTCTACACTATTGCATAATGTGAAGTGGCTGTTCTCTTTTTATGGACCTTGGGCAGTTATAAAGAAATACTCCAAAGTTACGATTGATAACATTAGTTGTGATTTAAGAAACTGTACCTTATTTTGTTCCAGCAAATTCTCGAATAGAAAACGTTCCAGCAAAGTGAAAATGTGAACATTTTCGCGAAGCCATATCCTTGCTTCATCAGGCAACTGAAGGTGGGAAGTGGTTTACCTGGTATCGACTCTTACAAAACATTTAAAAGCCACCAAACATATCACAGAATACGGCTGAGTCATGACATAAACCAACTCTCATAACGAAAGAATGATTTATGAAAATATTTATAAACACACAGAAGACCAGCATTAAATTTGGACCTTGAACAACTAAATAAGAATTGAACCCATTACTAAATAAAATTAAACGTATTTTCTACGTGTTAGATGCTTTGGTCGTAATTAAAAGCTATTTTATCACCCGTGGTTAAACTATGACGTGGTCCTAGTTGGCCTGCAATAAACTATTGTTATGTTTGTTCTGTGTATGGACACATTGAGTTTTAGTGTTTTCGCAGACGCGTGACAAGAACTTTCACGTTTGCCTTCAATTTCCCTCACCTTTTCATCGCCAGTTACATGATAAACCACGCATATCCCTACTCATTAAGAAAGAATACGCACGCTAGTGATACGCACATTTCAATAAGTTATTTTTGACATCTCTACAATTTTCATCAATTAGAGCTTTGTATAAAAAGGTGGTCTACTAATGTATGTAAAGTTTCCCGCACAAATCTTTTATGAGAATTGTATTTCATAAGAGTAATAAAGTATTTTGAATGTTTGAAAATTTTTAATAAGATATGTTCTTTTGGAAATGACACTTCATTTACGGTATGCTTTTAGTTACATAAAGGATTAATTATGATAATATTACGTAATGCCATTTCTTGTTTTAGCCATATTAATTATAAATGTAAATAATATTCCGTAATATTGAACCCCTTTTTATAAATAATGTTTGTTTACTATATCGACACCTTGGAACCAGAAGGAACTATGTCCACTTTTTGGCAAAATGGAGTTAACACTGCAGTCAAAGACCTTGTACTGAAGGGCATCAACTCCATCTCGCGAAACCACCCCAAGTAGCTACAAATATTCGAAATGTAATGAATTTATTACAGGCTATAAATGGAACTTCAAACTTTGAAATTGCTTCTTCTCAAGGGTAGCTAAAGTGGTTATAGTACCTTCTGGTTCTAAGGTGACGATATGCAATAACTTGTCAAAATTCTAATCTAATGTTTGTTTAACAGTAAAGCCAGGAATGTTCCTTGCAAAAATATATCTAAAGTACCTCGTATTGAGTCCAATATCCTTAGTCGATGAATACTGTTTGCTATTCCACATTCCCTGAGCAGCTGATCGTCATTAAGGCAGCTAAAATAATAGAAAAGAGAAAAAAAAATGTTACTTAATATTAACAGGCAATGCCTCTGCGAATCGTTAACAAAAACTTTGTCTTGACCTACCTGTACATCAGAGGAATATTACATAAGGAATACAGCTAGAACTGACTAGAATCAAACCATCGATTTTTACCAAGATTTTGTAGCACGAAGAGGATGGGTGAGTATTCATTTTCAGCTTTATTATTTTTGTTTGTTCATTTTTACGCCGATAATTATCAGACCAAAGGAAGAAGAAGAATCGGGAATATGCACGAGGACTTCTGCTTTTGCTATTTTTAAATATAAAAATAGAAGTACTGCTATTTTTTTTCTTAGAATCGAAAGTTACAACATTACGGAGAGACAAATATAAACAGCAAATTGTAATTATATTTTGATTAAATATTTGTATTTTAATCTTTTCTTTAACAGTGGAAATGCATAAAAATTCATTTCTTCAATACTATACTGATTTCCCAACTTTTTTTTTTTGGGGTGGTGATTTGTAAAAAAAAAAAAAAAAAAAAAATACATTAAATTACCCAGTATATGCAAGTATTTGTATTTATAATTATTAATACCCAAGAAAGCTTCTTGTTTTTGGATAAAAGTTGTAAAATTATTTCTATGAACGTACAATTTACAATACAGATAAGATAGATTACGTTGCAAGTATAGCCCTGTACAAAATTTCTGTTACTATACGGGTTATTTGCCAGCAACTATTCATTTACAGCATATACAGGGTGTCTCGGAAATAACACTCCAATTTCAGAGGTAATTATTCACATCAAAATAAGAAAAAAGTACCTTTGAAGAAATTTCGAAAAATGCCTAGTTTCGGAGCTACAGGCAATCAAAATTAAGGTAGCATCGTTTCAAATGACGTCATATCTCGAAAAGTAATGACGTAAGCCCTTGTCGGCTTAGCAAATCACATTGGAAGTAGTACCCAGTACATCTATTTAAGCTATGTTTATGATTTGCAAATGTAGCTTGGAGGCGATTTCTATGCTGATATGACGTCATTTGTGACGATGCAGCTGTAACTTTGTGCTCCTGTAGGCCCGAAACTACGCATAATTTTGAATATCTTTAAAGAAACATTTTTCCTCTTTTGATATAAATAATTACCTCCCGAAACTTTGGGCATTATTTTACGGACATCCTGTATAACTAGAACGTCGTTGTCTTGCATAACGCGAACCAGAATTTCCCGCAAACTATTAATCAAGTTGATATCTACACTGATATCCTGCAAAACACCCTTCTTCCTTTCTGCCATGTCATGCTCCAGAAGCTATGTAGATGTATGTTAATTGCAGTTGTCTTCGTAACAGACGAGTACAATGTTCTATGGCTTTACGCCAGATGGCTGGACTAGCATGAAAACAGGGAAGTGTCCAAGAAACCAAGTGAACATTTTTTTTTTCTTAAGCTAATTTTTCTGGCCAAAACAAATAAACAAAAAAATTCACATATCCTATAAGCCAACTAACACATTACCGTACTCCTTAAAAATAGAAAAAAAAAATATCATTAGCGCAAAAGTGGACGCACGAGATACTTTGTGCTTGAACACTAATTGTGTTGACATACAAATGTATCCAAGATGAGTTGCATGTGACGGCACATACCACAATATTGGAAGTAAAAAAAAAACAGTACTCAGATAACGTCACATGACAAAAATATAAGCTTGATGACACGAATTCTGAGATCTTTTTTGGACTCCTAGAGTACACATCTGAATGCTTTTGATATTTTGAGTTCGCATTGAGATTTCTTTTTAGAGTTTTTTTTATATTGATATTGAGTTCTCATTCTAAGATTATTATTATTATTATTTTAGATTTTGAGTTCTAATTCCGATTTTTTAAAGAATATAAGTTCTCATTTATATATATATATAAAGATTTTGAGTTCTCATTCTAAGATAGGGTGACCACATTTTCGAAACAAGAAAACTGGAAATTTTATAAATTTAAACATAAAAAAATGGGACAAAAGAGGAGACTTAAATTATGATCTTTTAACTCCCAAGAACTGCTAGGAAGACGTTTAATCAAGTAATAACTGGATACCCACATAGCAAAATGTCGTCCCAGGAATATCTGACGGATCTCCTGGCAGGATATCGGGACGTCCGTAGGACGTCCTGTTTAAGTCCCGTTTACATCCATGGGACGTATAGTTATAATTAATCCTTCGTATAGTTATAATTAATTAAATAATAATAATAGTAAGGTCGGTTTAATTTATAGAAATTACAGGTTGGTAATCCCGCACGGCTTTCCGGGGGACATCCAGGGGACCTCCATACGGGATGAACTGTTTGTATTGCCCACAGAGTTATCCCACGGACGTCCTTAGGACATCGCTATGGGAGCTTGAGAAATCTGACGTTAATGGGATCTAAATGGGACGTCCCAGGGATGTACTCTGCTATGTGGGATACAAACGTACAAATGAACATTTTAACAATCTACATGATCTGAGCCTCATACAAATACATGAATGATAAAAAGCACTGTTTCTCGTCATCTCAGAAAGAGAAACACTGGTTTTTTACCATGTATTTTTTCTGATGAATGAATATCTTGCAAGAGTTTAGGATTATTTAACATTAGAATGTGAAATTGTTTACAACTAAAGTCCTGAAAATGAGACTTTTAACAACAATTGCTTGTCTCGTTTCTGCTACAAAACGATTCGTCTGACCAGTCCATAGAGAATCTACAATTGAAAAGGCTCTTTCAAACGCAGTATTTGTGTCTGGCACAGCCACCTCAACGTTCTTCCACTCAAATGTCTACATTTTTAAGTGCATGGAACACATCACATCAGCTTTGTTAATATATCTACCTGCTTCCTGGTGATGATAAATTGTGAAAGACAGAATAAAGCAGGATGCCGTGAGTGCAATCTTCTTATCTATTGTCAGGCAATTATTGGAAGTTAATTTGACCAAAAAAAAAAAAAAAAACTGAAGATAATAAGTAAAGTGAACAAAATCGTCGATTTATTTTTAGCAGAATAAACGGGACATTTGGCGTTCCGTTAGCAAATTGTCGGAACAACGGGACATATAAAGAGAGAAAAACGACAGTCACGCTAAAAAGGAACGCCCGGTCACCGTATTCTAATTTTTTAGAGATCTTTCTTGAAATTTCGGGCTAGTTTTAACTAAGATAACCAATAACCATTGTATAAGTAAACGAAACGGTTCTGAAACTGTTACTTTAAACGAATAAGTTTAAGGAAATAATCTCAAGATAAAAATGAACGAAAATAAGAGGTTTTTTTTTTTTTAATGAAAATATCTTAATTATCTTACCTAAGTGATTCCTTATCAACACCAGCGTTCAGCATGGAATATGTATAAATGGTGAAGTCTGGACCAATACCCTGAAGGAACTCGTTTAGTTTCGTTGTATCTCTACTGCTATAATCCGCCATTTTCTTCAAATTCTGCAACTCTCTCGTGAATCTATACGAGGAACAAAAAACATTACATTAATTTTATGCATTATTCAATAGTAACGCAGTTAATACAAATCTTTTATTTAAAAAAATTCTACCTACAGATATTTCTAGAAAGAATTTCCATACCATGATAGAACGAGTCCATGCATAAATATAAAAATAAATGATCAAAAGCCTAGCTTTCGCCGGTGAGCCATGTTCACGGAAGCAAGTGGAGAAGCAAAAAGACCAAGAAATGAATACAGTTATATTTTTCGTTCAGCTTGATAATAGTTACTACAACGAAAATTGAAGATTTTTAACTGTAGGCTATTGCATACTATTTCCATTGTATTGTAGTGAAAAGTACTTTTCCTATCTTTTTCTCACTTCTTCTTTTTATATATATTTTCCAGACATATTTTGCCATTTAATAACTCATATTTCTGTAAATTATGTGTGTTTTTTTCTTCATTTTTTTATCCAAATATATGCTTCCATCTTCTAAACGATAATTGCAAAACCGTAGAATTATCCATATTGACTGTTAGCAAAGTGCTCTACCACGAATATAAAACGAACCGCCACTGATGTTTAAGGTTAATGTAAAACAACGATCTCCAACAAAAGATGGCAGCACTATCTACGTATATGTCTAATGTATTTTTATCGTTGCACGAAATGTCAATGCTGCTCCTACAAATGCAAGCCCAGAGGGCTAAGAGTTTGAGCAATGCCGATTTATTATTTTCTTTTTTGTTCATTGTTGAAAGAGCTTTATTGTTATAGGTTTTGATATTCATAACAACAATGAAGCTCTCTGAACGATGAAGAAAAACGAAATTAAAAAATCAGCATTGATCGAACTCTTGGTTATGAACTTTCTTCCCTGAAAGTTTGAACTCTCTAGGATTGAATTTGTAGAAGCAGTATTGAAATTTCCTGTAACGAAAAAATTCATTAGAGGCATACGGAGGTAGTGCTGCCACCTATTGTCAGAGATTGTTACTTTACACTTACCTTAAGATAAGGCAGAAATTTTTAAAATATTACCTTCGTCGGCGAATTCCGTTACCGATTCCAATATCGTCTCGCAGATTTTCTTCAGTCAATTGTAGTAGCAGATCTCCATCTACTCGACTTTCTACAAAGTTATCAGCATATTCTGAAAAGCCAATCTGAAACAAAAAACAGGACAATAAGAAAGATTAGCACTACGAAAATAGAAGGTAAATTTCACGTATAATTGAACAAGAGAAGATATATAAGAATTTTCAGCT
Organism: Lepisma saccharinum; assembly: GCA_022664845.1. NCBI lineage: Eukaryota > Metazoa > Arthropoda > Insecta > Zygentoma > Lepismatidae > Lepisma > Lepisma saccharinum. Next base: position 4,681 of record JAGDQP010032487.1, on the reverse strand, counting down.
ATTAAAAACTTAATCCTAGAACAGGTCAGCAAAACACACAATGAATTTTGAGAGTAATATTTTTATACTAATTCCATTCCATTAGAATGCACGTTCTAGATAATCAATTGACTGACTGACTAATTGATTGATTCAATGATTGATTGATTGAATGATTGACTGACTGAACGATTGACCGAATGATTGAGTGACTGACTGATTAATGGAATGAATGAATTATTGATTGATTGATTAACTGACTGAATGAATGATTGACTGATTGATTGATTTACAAGATGGAGTTACGACGAGTGGTTCTTCCACTCAAGCATCAACATTAGAAATGTTTTTTCAACTAAAATTCATATATAAAAGAGTACGCTATGGCAGATCTAAACGACGCCATAATAATATTCGCTTTTTGGAATGTTGGTTTTCTGTGTTTCCCATCTTCCACCATCCACTCTGAACCTCCAGCAGGGTGAAATAGGAAACCAAGTGGACGAAAAACAGATGGACATTCCGACATTCCTGTGTGGGAATCCAGCGTCTTGGAGAGTAGTCGATGGACAGTGGCGAGTGGCATTTTGGCATTAGAGAGAGCGTACGTGAATGTTCGAACCTCGCGTTTTTTAGTTGCGCCGTTCCAGAGTATTTCGGTTCGAGCCCCGGGCAGGCTCTATTTCGTCGGGTCGTGCGGATAGCTGTTAAGCGGGCGCCCTGCTAAAAACTTTATTAGTTTTTTTATTATTATTTTATTTTATTGTGATATCCTTTGATTATGTAAAACTTATTATCAATGCTTAGTGTAGTGTGTTTGGAAGCTTCTATCGGTGTGTGTGTGTGTGTATATTGTTTTTTAGTGTAGTGAAATTGTAACCAGACCAGACCTTGTAAGTATGTATGTATATATAGTTTATTCTTGTATATAAAATTATGTATATAGTAGGTTACTTTTCTCATTTGCTGCAACTCCCAAAAGAAGTAGTGGTCACTGAGGCGACACCTTACTTGAAGGAATTGGTTTTTTTTGTTGTTTTGTTTTTATCCATATGTCACCGCGGAGGTAGCGGGAGCCATAACGCATGAGGAAAACATTAAGCAGAAAAGTTAAAGACTAAATATATGAGGGAGTACATAAAATCAGAAAGAAAAGAAGTTACTATTTCATACTTCTAAATCATAAATAATAATAAAAAAAATATGGCTTCAGAATGCAAAGAGACACACAAATAAAATTAACATCAAAATACCACATTTCGTACCTGTAAAATACCAATACATACATAAATGTAAAAAAACCTACGCCAAAAAGAGAAAATTGTAGATTGTGGCGAAGATATAAACAACTAAAGCTCTAGTGTGGGAACTTTTCTTATAACGTGTTTTGAGAAGTTAGAAATTGTTAATTGGGTCATGATACGCAGTGTTTTGGACTTGAATGAATACTTAAACAAGAGTTTCCTTAAGTAAAGTATTCTTTTAATAAATACCAGTAGTGATGCAGAATCAGTGGCGTATTCTCCATGAATGCAAGGCATGCATTGCATGCCTTCGGATTCTCGGATTCTAGTTTATTAGTTTTATTATTTTCCAAGGAGAAAACAGAAAAGGTTTTGAGAAATTACGAAACTTCACCTGATATCCTGTACCAGAACCCGTAATACGAAAGTAAGTAGTTTAGTAAACTGTTCACGCGTGGCGCTGCAGTATTCTCGTCTATCTATGTGGGCGTCTACCCAAGATCCTTGTCGTCCGCTTGCCTGTAAACGTGTGTTTTATTGGGTGAAGGACGCGGGAGAAATCCGAAATGCATGCAACGCTAAAAGTTGCATTCAGCATAGTTGCCATCTAGATGAGAGAGCGTGTGTTGCAGCGCCGTCAATGTATGTGGAATTCCACAAAATGTTTGTAATTTTGGAAGTTGTTTGTAGTTTGCGTGGAGTGGAATTCTGCGTGGAGTATGTGTGGATTTTCAAAAAAATCACAACTTCTAAATGTGTTATATACTCATATTTTCTTGACTTTACTGAGGATACTTCCTATTTTCGCCCTTCATCTAGAAAAGGATAAAAGTTATGAAGTAACTTAACTACTTCCTCCTTAGTGACAGCTGTGATTTCCGTGAGCGGCAACAGATGATCATTTTTGTTTCAAATTCTTTCTTGCTCTCTATGTCTTGTGTATACATGCCGCGCCATCCTATTCTTTTTCTCTAGGAAAATGTAATTTACCACCAAAACGAGAAGAAATTATCACCTTTTCGGTTCCAGTTTTCGCATGAAAACTGGCATGTGATTGAAACACTTGTAAATCACCTGTGAAACTACCATGTATCGAACTTCGTTACTCGAGATCTATGACAGTAAGAAAGAGGGAATTGCAAGTTTGTAAAGAGCAATTAGATGGATGTCATCTCTTATTCCCATACATAATTCTTAATAATAATAATAGTAGTAGTAATAGTAATAACATTGCATGCCCAACCTCAAAAGTCAGTATACGCCACTGTGCAGAATTCTCTTTTTATTAAGGAATTTTGGTCCAAGTCTTAATAGCGTATAAAGGCCATGATTTAGATAAGAAATTGAAGTTGTGAGCTTGAATTTCAAATGTCGTTCTTCCTTTGCAGCGGATCTTTAACGAATGGGTATCTTTCAAAGAAATTTAAACCTTGAGAATAAGTAGTCTGATTTCTTGTTTTTGATTATATTATACCATAACTGAATTCTGATTTTGAACTGATTCTGAATAACGAGGTCAAGAATACGAACACGTGTGCTTAGACTGAACTATCCCAGCTTCTGGCAGCAATCTGATAACAAAGAAAAGGGCGATAGTGGTGCCACGCAGCGGACGACGCATCAAGCTTGGAACAATTGACTACTGTACAGCGTGCAAGTTTCAGGAGGGGGATTGAGGATTGAAAAGGATATGTAATGGAAATACCGTGCAAAAGGAACGTTTAGAGTTATTGAAAGTTTAGGCCAAGTTTCATTAATGCGCTCAAATCGTGAATACAGGGCACCTCCCACAGGCGGCGTGTTGAGGTGCTGTTCATACGGAGCAGAATATGCATTATGGCAACACGGAAGGATAGATTAAAATTGGTGTTGTGTGACTAGGTGTGCAAGGTGACTGGGGCATCAGATTTGTTGATGGTACAAAAGTGACGATGGTTATTAATACGAATGTAGGGTCCCACCTGTTTCCCCACATATATATTCAAAGAAAATCATATAATAATACGCTGACATCTTAATACTTCTATCTAAATACTTCTACTTACTTGTTTCACCCACTCCCGCACATCTTCTGAAGACCACAGCGGCACCTGTTGACTCAGCTTATGAGGAACCTCTTCTCCGATCAGTCTTAAGGCTTGAGCTGCATATTTAGAAGCGACTGCATTCGGACAACTTGCTACTTTCTTTAAAGGTTCGATTGCACCGATTTCATGGAACAGCTCAGTATTTCCTTGTCGTTTCTTAATGCCGGCCTCCATGCAGAAATGGAACGCTGCCAAATTTCGAGCTTCTTCACGTTTGGAACTGAGAATAGGAACTAACCTTTGGAGCCAATTTTTGCTTTGTCCATGAGCATGGGCAAGATTAGATTTTGCAAATTCTGAAGGGTTATGCGACGTAACAAACGGTTCCACGAGTCCCAGGGTTCCTGATTGTAATACAGCTGCCTCGATTTCTTTATTCGCAACGAGGACGGCAATAGCCAAGCACGCATAGTATTTGATATTATCGTCTGTGTGAAAAGCTAATGGATACAACCACATCGGCACTTTCCGTTTGATCATAGCCTCCTGATTTTCGGCACCGCCGTATAACGACAAATTAGCGAGAGCACCAGCACAGTGCCTAAGTGTTTCGATGTCATTCTTTCGACACTCAAACAACACAGCATCAAGTCCACCTAACCTAATTACGTCACTGCATGTGCCTTCACTATGTTTGAATAAGTGTTCTAGGATACCTGTTCCCACCCTTGAGTGGTCTACAGAGTTCGTGGGTTTATTTTGCGTACAGACACAGGCCACATTTACTACCTTGTCGAGTCCCTTCTCCACGACATACGCACGATTTTCTGTTGTTAAACACTGTTCCAGGAGCCTTGCACTAGAAAACTGTAGATCACTGTTGTCCACTACACAATTTTTGATCAAAATATCAAGACCACCGAGATTTCGTAAGATGTTACACAAAGAATAACCAAGTTCATGTCCATGTGTTGGGACGGACCACGCCTTCCTAATCATCTCGTTCATCTGATTAAGAAGCTGAGGTGCTTTCATGTCATTCAATTTCTTCAGGTTGTGGACGTAAGTGTTGAAGTAGCTAGAGTACTTGGCTTTCGCTCGTTCCACTTCCACCTGGCTAGAATCAGCATTCAGACTTTCGAGATCTTCAAACGTTACATTGTTGAAATGTTCATCGTCTATGGATAACATAGTTCCATTGATTAACTGGCTCATCTGAAAGAGGAAATAACATTGCTTTAATAACGAGTCTTTTTTTAACATAATTGTTGTCATTAAACCTAGTGAACTCAAATAGGTCAATATGAGCTATCGCCTCTAATAATCTGCTGTTATCCAATATAATAGACTCAAATCGGTTAACCGATTTGAGTTCATTGTATTGGATAACAGCAGGTTATTAGAGGTAATAGACTGTATTAACCGATTTGA
>JAGDQP010032486.1:688-21273 GCA_022664845.1 Lepisma saccharinum | reverse complement strand
GCATATTCATGGGCAAGGTAGAACAGACAGACTGAATTTTAAAGTTTTTATGTAAAAGAAATGATAGAAAGCAAAGAGGAAAATAAACGGTAATACTTTATAAGCGCTCCTTCTGTTGTAGGCCTATGTTGTTCATCTGGAGTTATTTTGATTATCTAGCATCCAGAACTTCCTAAACCGTGTTTAGAATTAACGGTGTAAGTCACCTCGGCCATCTTCATACGCACTTTCCATTGTTTTATATGGAAATTGTTTTACTCGTTTTATATCTTTCAGGACCATACTTTTCACTTCTGTTTTTACCCTGTTTATCGTCGTGTTCTCTTTTACTCATGATATTTTATAGAAATGCAATATTTTAGACACGGACAGTATTATTTCACGTTAACATATTGCGATTTATTAGGAAACTATTAATGGCGCTTAACTAAGAGTCAAAATAACCACCAAGACAAATTTTCTGACAGTACAACTTAAATATTCTACTTCCGAGAGGCACAAAATGAGTAAAACAAATCTCGTGTAAATCAATGGAAAGGTGGTGGGGGTGATCGACATCGTTAAGTGTCATAAGGACACTTGCAATATGATAGAAATAATATTGAAAGCTCAGCATTCCACCACGTTGCTTCCTGTGTTTTTACTTTAGCAGTATATACGTATTAGGAATACGTAGTGACCAAATGCACGTGGAGTTTAATTAAGTCAGGTACGACTATTTTTTATTGCGGACTGGATTAACACGTGTTTTTTCAAGCTTTCGAAAATAGCACTTCCTGTTTTTACAAGGTATTTGAATTTGGTAGTTTTGACGTGAGGTCACGAGTGGTGGTAGGCGACAGGTGAAGAAGGCAGGATCGCTGCAAGCAAAGAAGAATTTTGTAAATGCGATGCCGTACGTAGTTCCTTTGTATGGTGTATTGATGTCAAATGACCCGAGTTACGAGTGCAGACCCAGTGACTACAAGATTATACAAGTCTGTGCGGTTCTTTATTTTGGAGAGAAAAACTTGTATTACACTTCATGTATCTGGGAAAACTAGGAAAATTGTGAAACTTTATCCTCTGCTTCCTAAAGCTTTCGAAACTGGGTTTTAAAATCGTGTGAAGTTCTGTGATGCAGCGCTCGGAACTCCTTAAAATGCTATGTTTTGCTCCCTATAGCCATGAAAGAGCCTGAAATGCGTGCAAAAAAAAAAGAGAAGTTTCTGAAGTCAAATTTGCCACATCACAGTTTCCACTTAAGTACTTTCTTTTCATTTTGCCCGCATTTTAGTGTCTTCCTTGGCTCTACGAAGCAATGCATAACATTTTCAGCAGTTCCGAGTGCTTTTGTATACAATTACCAAAAGAATGTTTTATGCATATTATACAAGGCTATATAATATTAAAGTTTCTTCTGGAGAGCTTCTCTTCCAGTATTTACTCTGTTTTTTTGGGCGAGGTAGGGGGATTGGCTAATCCAGCTAAAATAAACACGATTGTTTTAAACCGTAATTTTTATCCGTTTTTCGTAATTTCAAATATTGTTTTACATTAATTAGAATGTTTTATTTACGTAATGGGGTTTTGAAGCCACATATAAGTATGCGTTTGTCAATTCCAAAATTAAAAAATAATTCTTTTTAAGGAAAATGTAGAAGATACGAATAAATAGAGAGTATGACAGTATATGTTACAAAGATGTCTATGTTCTTTACGCCCTTAAATTACAAACAGGATACTACTTGCAAGGGAATTAACCATTCTTTACTGCTGTAGTATATTTGTAGCCTTCTAGGCTGCAGAGAAAGTTCTCCTGCTCACTTGGGTGGCGCGCAAACCTGATCTATCGCCGTTCGAACACGTCATGCTCATGATTGCAAAACATCCGCTCATGGTAGCGACCTTCCTCCAACAGTTAAACTTGATAAACTGTGGCCTCGTGTCCAAGAAACATGGTGTGCCATTCCACAGAAAGTCTTCCAAGGACGCATTCTTTTTACACGCTGCATCCTCCAGCCGTCCTAAACATCCATGGCGGTTTATTATTAACATTCGCTTTATTAATAACCCGTCAATCTTGCCAAGATGGCGTCGTGCTGTGATTGCACACATTTCAGCTCTGATATTTTAAAGTTTTTTTATTGGTAAATTCTTGTGTTAAAGTGTTTTGTTGACTGCATCTGTGCAATGGTGTGAAAATGATCAAGTGCCTGGCGTTCGGTGTTGTGTTTGTTATTTAAAGTGATCATAAATCGCATCGTCCGCCTCACGGTCACTCTGGACTGTCATGAGAAACCCTTGTTCTGCTCCGAGCAATCCTCTGGTCAGAAATATGTTAGCAGATGGCACCACCTAGCGTTGATTGCCCCACTCAGTGGTGATATACAACTAATTCCAGGGGGACCCCATCAGTTGGGCGCCAGGGCTTTACCAAAGAATCTCATCAGGGAAACTTTTGTGTTAAAGAGGTATAAAAACTTCGTCCATAAGTTGCGACACAAGAAGAGATCCAGGGGCTTTTTTCATGGAAAATGAATTTGTTTATTTATTTACAACATTAAATAGCAGGCACGTTACTAGGGAGGAGCAGAGGAACAGGATTCAGAGGCGCTACTCGTAATGGCGCAATTTCGCAATTTATTATTTTACATGAAAAGAAAATAAGTTTCATACTTAATTACAATGCAATCTGCATACCTTTGCATCACTTTTATATATATTTTATATTTATATATGTAAGAACATCATCTTAAACGGCAAGGTTCGAGGTCGAGGTTCAAGTCCGACGGCGAAGTCGAGGTTAAAGTCTAATCTCAGGTCGATGTTGAACGACCATTTTAACTAATTTCTCTATTTGTATGACGAATGCAACCTAGTACGCTTGTACGCGAGAGATACAGTACATTCTGTCCTCTTATGGCCCTTAGGCATCTTTGGCTTATACTTAGGATATTTTAATATATTTACCTTTCATGATAGTTGATGTCTTATTACTTCGTTGACCTCGTTTCTGCTTGTTACATAATTTATGCTTCTAAGTATTTAAATTTGTTTACTTTGTCTATGATCTCATTTTTAATCGCAATGTTTATATATGCACTGTGCAGGAGAGAACAATCCACGGCATGTACAGCTGCCTACCTCCAAATAAAACAAGTGAATATAATGTTTACAATGCAATCGTCGGTTTAAACGGAGGATGCAATGGGATAAGATAATTATCCTGACAGTAATCACAATAACACGCTATATGCAATAAATTCTAAAAACGTGTAGTATTATTCTCGCAATTGCCTATTGCGAACGTGTAGGTTTATTATTTCCTATATACAAGAAATAACCATGACCTGTGCTTGATGTACTACTACTACTACTAATAATAATATAGTACATGTCAAGGATCTCTTTAAACTGTGTCCATGTTTCTAGAATATCAAGGAGGCAATGGAAACCCAAACTTTAATTTCTGCACAAACTTGTCAATGGTCATGTTCCTTGTGAAAAGCTGATTGGTGAAATAAACTTTCGTATACCCTGCAGAACAACAAGCTCAAGTGATCTTTGCTACAGCGAACAGTGAGGGTAAATGTTGTACAATGGTCCCTCCAAAACAACATTGTTGACACTTACTGTCTTCTTCCAGATAAAGTTGACATATTTGTAAATGAATCAACTTTGAGAACATGTATAAACAGACTATCTCTGTAACTTTTTTCCTTTTTCTTTTGCTGTTGTTTTATTGTGTTATGTTTGTTGTTAATGTTTTCATTGTAAAATGACAAATTCTGCTGTATCAGAAACCCTATGTAAATATTCCGTGGTGTAACATTGTAAACCATAGTAGGATATTTGTTGTGCCACACCTAGCCTTGAGTGGAAGTATCAGAAATCAAAGTACTACTCATGCAATGTCCATTTGCGATGCATGAATGCAAAGGTTTTTTACAGTTGCTCTTCTTATATCAGAGATATTTTTTATCTTTTTCAGTGTTCTAATGGAAACGTGTTCTCCTGAACTCTTGCGAAACGATGTCTATTTTCTGTGTCGTTGTAAATTATTTCACTTTTCAGGAATCTGTTATTTGTGTTTGTCAGAATTTTTGCTCACCCGGAAAGTTTGGCGTTTTTTGAATGTCCCTCCAGCTCACCATTGCGTAGGGAGAATGCTACAGTTGATTGGAAACTTTAAATTAGCGGCTATTGCCCTATTACACAAACTACTAAAGTGGTACCTCAGGGTCTCACATATATCGCCAACAGCTTTACAGAAGGCGCTTTATCATTCATAAGTTATTCTTTTGTACAACGTTACATCTCACGTAGGTCACACGACTGTCAAACAAGATCAATCACATACCGTCATTGGAAACGCGATTAGTTTCCGGTAAATTGTGTGCAATTTTATGATTAGGTTAAGTACAATCCAATAAGCGCCTACCAAATTCCAGAGCATTTTTTAAAACGATTCCTGTCTCATCTCCTAGTTTCCTGACATCTTTAATATTACAATCAATTATGATGTATTCCCATTAATTTGGAAACTATTACTGATACGACCTTCCGCCAAACTAAAACTCTTAATATTTTAACAAATTTGTGCCGAATTACCGTTCTCCAGGTTTTCTCAAGGACTTTGGAATATATTGTTAAAGATTAAATCAAAACCTAGCCTAGAGATAACTACTAGAACCTCTACATTCATGATTCAGATCTGATCATAGCATTAATACAGCTTTGGTGCACGTAACAGTAGGTTTTTGGGAAGCCTTGGACAATAGGCATCCAACAATACTAATACTTTTGTGTATAACAAAGCCTCCCAATCTGTTTACTACTAGGAATAAATTACTTCCTTTCTTTTTTGTTCAGAAAATGCTGTATTTTAGCTGCACTTTTTACAGACCACTAACATTTCGTCCTAACAAATCGCCATCGTTAATATTAATTTCATTTGATGCCCCTCAAGGACGCGTTTTAAGTGATCTTTTTTTTTCGTTATTTACATCAGTGAAACCGCTAGTGCTATATTCTACTGGCGTTAATATCTTTAAAATTGTCATCGTCCTTATAGGTAGCTCAAGGAAAAAAAAAATAAATGAATCAAGATTTGTAAATCTCAGTAATATGGTCAATACATCACAACTTGTGAATTAGCGGAACAAAATACAAAGCTATGCTAGCTTAATGACGTTCGTTGCCCGATTGTCTGTGTAACTTATCTTACAATAATAATCGTATAAGTATCAAAGCTTTCACTTCTTTGCACTCTACGTAAAATGACAACGTTCTTATCTACCTTCCTTACAATCTCTATATCTTGAATTTCTTACTGTAACACATTGACTATGGTGATCTAATATTGAGTAATTTAAATATTACATATCCAGAAATCTTCAACAGGCCCAAATTACCTGCTTTCGTTTCATGTTTCACCTTAGATACTATGATTTTAATAAATTATGATGCTTGCGAAAGTCCAAGGTCTCTTAAGATTAATCTCCTATCTTTACTCAATCTTCAATTATTGTATTTTTTTATGAATTCGACACACACTTTCGTAATTCCGCGGAATAATTTAAACTTTTTTTTTTACTTCTTCAGAGTACTAGGTACCGGGGCAATATTTCGTTAAAGTGTTGCTCCACTGTCTACTTAATAGTTGTACCATGCATTGAATGCAACATTGCGTAGTTTATTTTAGCATATTTGACAAGTCTGTACGTTTTACACCAATAGTAATTTAAGGAAGGGAACTTTATCTTCTGCATGTGGGTGTTTCTGTGTGTCGTCTATTTGATATTCTATTACCTTACGCGTACGAATATTTCAGAAGCTTTAGTATAAATTATTTCTGCAGTGAATAATATGAAGTTATTAAATCAAAAGATGAGATACATATCTTCTTTTATCCTATGTTAGAAATTCGTTTGATAAAAGAATACTATGCTATCGGAAAAGCAGTTTCATTTTGAACCAGACATTTACTCATCTTTAGTATTTGTAGTGAGGTACTTGTGTTTTCCCAAATAAGGAAAATCAATATTTTCGTTTAGAATCCATAGTATTTTTCTTTCAATATTTATGCATTTAAATCCGCTATATAAACTGTTGCATATTTTTCGATAAAACTGCTTGACGAGATTATAATAATAAGGCGCAAACAATCGAGGGGCAAAATACGTTGTTTAATGTAATATTGGCAACGAATAACATAGAGAAATAAATTGTAGATAAATCCACTGTTATTAAAATGATACTAATTGTACATCGAACTGATAAAGTCTTGCGGGTTGCTTCATCCAAGATTGCATGATCCGTTATTTTCCAATTATCGTAGTTGGGAAATAGAAGATACCAATGTGTGAACTAAAGGTGCGTGGAAATAGGCATCAATAGAATTACTTGGCAGCATATAGCGGCTATGCGTTGGCGCGATGTGGATATATTAAACATTTCCTTTACGTAACTACTTTGAAATGAGTAACAACAGTAAGAATACATTCATATCAACGAACATTTTTCTTATTAGTCAAATAGATTGCAAAAAGACTTTTAGCTGGCGTTTATTACGACTTTCAATTTAACTCATACCGAAAGCTGTCTTATACGTGTTTGAGCGTTTATGTAGGGATCGAATGGTTTCGAAATCCGTAATAGGAACATAACTCCGTAACATGGCTCCTAGTGCATAGAAATTTTTGAATCCAAAAATGTTAGTACCAAATTACATGTCCAAAATCACTTGGTGAGGCTGCTGAAATCAGGGGCGTTTTGGCAATACCTTTACGGGGTACAACTTAATTGATTTGGCTCCCGTTGAAACAAGCGCTAAATATTCAAAATCTTAAGAGAACATGGTTTTCGACAGCTCATACAGTTTGGGTTAAGACTTAGTAGGGGAATTTCAAACGGTTTAATTGGTTTTCGGAATTTTCGGTTGTAACTAAACGGGAATAGTAAATGAAGGTTCCAGATTAAGGTGGCATACTAAATGAGATGTTCAGAACCTCGCAGTGAAACTTCTGAATACAGGGGCTTCACTTGAATATTGTTTGTGGGGTCAAATTTGAAATCTAAAATAAATACAATGGTTAATTTTGTTTTCCTTGAAACGACAACAAAGGTTTCAGTAACTTTCAGAGAACCCATTTTTTAAATAGCTTCAGTTACAAAAGCTGCTTGGGAAGTTAACTATAAACCTGGAAATCAACTCTTCTAACTGTCAAATATTGCGAGATAAGACACAATGCTATGCGATGGGATGAGAGAAAGAGTTGTAAATAAGTAGATATATAATCTGTAAATATGTATTGTTAGTTTCCTACGATCGTATATAAATGAAAGTGGCTGCATGTTGAGAGAATATTGCTAAGAAAACAAGTGTGCTGAAGAATATTTATTTGAGTGTTTATTCACATGAGTTGAGTTTATTAACATAAGTTTTAACAGCGTTATTTTTACATATAAAATATTGAATGGTGTGACAAAAAGTTTAAAGAAATTGATGGATTGTTTTAATCATCCAATCTGTACAAGTGGCGTTTGAAGTTAATTTTGCCAAAGGATTTGTTACATAATGTAATTAAAAATGATCATGAGGAGAAGCCATGTTGCCACAGAGAACCATATACAGAGAAGTAGTCTGTATTCATAATTAGCTACGCATTTCATTTTGGCTTCGAAGAAGTTTCTTGCTTCGCAGCTAGATGTCTCTTACCTCAACAGCTCAGTTTCTCAAACATCCTGATAAATTCAAACTTATGATTGTTTTTTACTCCCATACTTAAGCTAAGATGTAATACTGAACCAATCACAGAATTTTAGTTTGCTAGGATCTTTAAGAAAATAAGGCATTGAGTTCAGACACTTCTAGCGGCGACGCAAGAAACTTCCTGGAAGTCAGAATGAAACGCGTAGCTATTCAAGAATATTTCTCTGTATATGCTTCTCTGTGATGTTACCAACTGAACACTAGATATAAATATAATAAGCTCTCTTACGAGGACATTTCAGGACCTACTTTAGGTATTCGTATCTTTCTTGGGCACTCTGGTGGTAATATAACATTAACCAAAGCGCGTACGATCATTATTGACAACACAATTTTCAAATTTGCAACTTATTTCAAATTTAAATATCAAAGTTGAAATTTCTAGCTTGGTTTCTTCTGACAAAAGTTCCCAACCTGTTAAAAAAATCGATTTATATCTTGTCTCCTACCAGAGATAAGCATCTCCAATATCCATACCAGAGCGAGCCCGAGTCACACCCAATTTGAACCAAATTTGTAGTTCCCTTCAAATTCAAAGATCAAAGTTCAAATCTTTACCTTAGTTTACTTCTGACATAAATGTATAACGTGCGGAGAAATCAGATTTTTATACTTTGTTCCACCAGCGATATTGGGCATATACGATTTTTTTTTGGAATTTCAAAAATTCATAGAAAGAATAACGAAGAATACATCAATCAACCTTCAAGATACTTTTTGATACCGGTACGTTAATAGTGCACAAAAAATCAACTTTTATATTGAATCTCTTCCGGGCGAAAAAGAGTCCTGAAAATCGGATTTGTTTCTATTTCAACAATCATATTTGGATATTATTTTGACCAGTTTGATTACGTTTTAGGTTTTTCATGCAGAAGACTAAAATTATGTAGCGGATTTTAAAGGAAACATTGTTTTATTGTTCGAATGTCGTATGATAAACGAGTCCGCATCTAACTACATTTTCCTTAACGTCTGCTGACAAATGTTGGTATGCCCGGAAATACAAAAATGGCTTCCATTAATTAGTAGAGTGATATAAAAATAAAATAATATTTGTTTTGAAATATTTTTATATAAGGGATATAAATATTTTAAACATATTTTTTTTCAAATGGTTCTAGCAACCGAGCTGGACGATTTCACATGAACTGACACACAGGTATCGATCGTGTGCGAAATGCCCGAAACAGTATATCTACTGTATTATCCCAATTTTCATTTCGGAACACACTCACTATTTGGGTGTCCCCGTGGCTACACCCTTGAGTCTGTATAATGTGATTGTTGTTCCTTGGTCAGCATGGTGCAATCACCTACATTTTACTTTTGTTGACATTATATGCTGCAATATTTAACGAGACGAGACGACACAGAACACTTCGACACGAGATAGCTTGAAATCACGTCTCGTAACAACACTATTCTCCGGTTTCATCCCACTTTCTTCTGAGCCATAGTTGCCTAAAGGCTTCAAAATAAATTCACTTCGACTTGAGACAGACCTCTACTGCAAACCTACAACAGGATGTAATTGAACCATTTGCACTTTACAATACATACACTCTCTCCCATACAATACGCACGCATATGTTCCTTTGACAATCTACTTCAAGACTATAAGAAAGTCATGACGCGCTGAAGACTAAACGAATGCTATTTGGTACTTACTGGCGTCGATAAGTAGTTTTCAAAAGATGAAATTATCTCACACTTCAAACGTTTCGAGAGCTAATGCTGCTCTCATGATGACGGAAAGAAAAAAGCGCGTAGATGTTTTGTAAGAAGAATAGAAGGAAGTGAAATAAAGCTTAAGAATACAAGGAAAAAAGTAACACTTTTATTTAACGTGGAGTCCATGGCACGTTGAGCACTAGTTTTCTTCAGCTCTATCTCACTTCCTTCTATTTTCCTTACAACAAATATCTTTTTTTTCTGTAACCATGAGAGCAGCATTAGCTCTCGAATCGTTAGAAGTGAGATATAATTTCATTTGAAGACTACGGTCATCACGGGTGAAGTCGATCATTACTAACTGTTGTGACTTTGCACGCCAACCACAGCGTGGCTACATGAAACAACGGTAGTACCTTAGTATCATTGGTACGAAGGTATTAGCATAGTTTCACGGAACAACCAGATGCTAGGATTGGAAATACAGAACATTTCGTTGTGATCGACTTCACCCCCGATGACAGTACTTATCTACGCCGGTAAATACTTCCAAAAACCGCTCCCTAACCTATACGAGGCGTGAATAGTCTCGTCACCTCATCCGTAAATAATCAGACCGTGCCGAGAATCACAAAAAATTCTCTCCCTGAGCACCAGTCTCCTGACTCAGTCCCATACTAACCTTTAGGTAGTCCAGACACTTCTCAAAATAGCACAGCTCATCGTGGCTGCTTCACCTGAAACCGACAGAGACTTTTCTTTTTGCCCTAAAATAGTCTATTGCAGATCAATGTAAACACGATCCTGACCAGAGCTAGACTCATATAGGTCCCTCTCATCAATGTGGTGTATTCAAAGTGCTCTGCAGCAGAAGCATTAGAACCCGTGCTGATTTTTTAACTCTGTCTAATTCACGAGCATTTCATCGCTCACAAGACTTTCTCGTTCTGACAGTTCTCCAAAATAATGTACCTCTGCTGTATCTTCTGTCTCGCGTTCTACTTTAACGAGACTTCTAATCATTCGAATTATCGTTACTCCTTCAATTCACAATTACCTCATCTCTCTGTACTCCAAAACAGCATATCACAGATGTACTTTTTAAGAAAACTTCCGTGTTAGTATCCGGAAAATCTTCAATCCTAAATCATCTACCACAGTATAAATATACGAGCATACTCTGTTTCGCCCCCCCCCCCCCACAATCCTGAACATTGCCTTAAGTGTATTCAACTTTTCTGCGCACTTGCATCTGTTCTTTTTCCCTGATAGCTTTCTCACTAATTTTTTTTTCTTAGGAAATATAATTGAAGTTCCTTTACTTACTCTTTTGCATATGGTTTTCTACTTGTAATCCATTTTGTTTTATTATTTACCAACTGTTTCTTTATCCTTATATCTTCATAAGAAGTGGCGGATTCAGAATTTTCTTGATGAGGGAGGGAGACAGATAAAATAGACCAGGAACATTTTGCGCTAAGTGAATGTTTAAGTATCGTAAACACGGGCTACTTGAGCTCTAAGGTCCTACTTGAGCTCTAAGGTCCTACTTAAGCCCAGAAGCTCGTAATTATACAACGGACAACAAAAAACCTTTACGTAGTTAGACGTCTTACTGGTATGGGTCCATTCTCTACAACTGGAGCAGTCCACCAGAGTGCAGTGCAGCGAGTGTGGTTTAGTAGGAAATGTTGCTTCATTTCTCCCAACCATAACTCTCATGTGTGCACAGTAGATGCATGACCTTAGAAATCAGATAAGTACGTTTGTAATGTATTCATTAACAAACAAATTCCCAGCTAATCATTTTGATGTGTTGAGAAAATTTTATTGGGTCCGTACCCCCATAAAAGGCAGAGTTGTGTGTAAAACGAATATCAGTTTAGGCGTAATTTTGTGGATTTTCTATACATTGTACACGCAAACACTGTTTAGACCCATCCCACTCTCATTCCTAAAAGCTTCGGACTCTCTCCCGACGGACGGGCCAGAAAATTTACATTTTCTTGTTTTATCAACCAACATTAATTTATATTTCAGCAAATAGCCGTCCACTATCAAATTTGAATTGTTTCATTGCTTTTATTTTTACAGTTGAAACAAATATCGAAAAGTAACCCTGTTTACGGTACGGTATAAATTTATCGTAAGTCCCCTCCAATTATTTAGTTTTATCGTAAAATATGAAACCTGTATCCCTAAAAATTGATATTTCTAGATAAATTAGGTTTGTCTGGAAACAAATCGATGCATTCTCTGAAATAAATTGTTGAAATAATGCTATAAAAAAACAAAACAATTTTCCTTTGAAGGGGGGTGGGGCACCTCTATGGATCTCCCACTGTCCTTAAGAAAAACTCTTAACAAGTTGCGTTATCTATCTTGCTGCTCACTCCTGTCGCGTTTCTCAGTTTTCTTTCGTCTACGTAAGTTATTTTCCCGCCGTGACGATTTGAGTTCTCTGTTAAAGAGCTTTCAGTGTGGCAGCCATCCTTTTCTGTCTTTGGTATCAACATATTTTCGACGATTTCTACTTGTGTATGAAGCTTCTGTGCACCTGTCTGTGTGTGTATTCAACATTCTTATTTTATCCTTTGTGTATATGAAGTGGAAGAACAGGCCGAATAGGCAGGAGAAAAGGTAAAATTGAATAAAAAAGAGGAAGCACTTCGTCTTGAGTACACTAATGTAAATTATTAAAAAGCAATATTAAAAGTAACCGTGCGTTATGATGTAGTTCCTCATCTTTAGTAGTATGACGCGTTGTAATAGCTGCCTAGATAACGAATCCAAGACGGCTCACGTCCACGCCAAAGACTATAGACAAATTTGTTGCGTGGCCGCAATATTGTTGCGAAACGACTAATGCAGGGTTTCATGTGTTAAAAAGTGAGATGTGTAGGACAGTCAATCAGAATATAAAAAAGTAGTCAGGAAAGGAAAAGCAATCCGAGACAGCGGAAATTAAATTATTATCAAGATATAGGGTGCCAGTACTGGGATGGGAAAAATAACGGGTAAGGCGTTAAGAAAATTTTGTTAGACGCGAAGTAAGGGGAACGTGGATGGTAGAAGAATGGGATAAAATGTTACTGCAGGTTTAGACCTGGTTTCAGTTTTACTCAAGTTGGCGCTAAGTGAAAGCTCATTCTTAAATACGTTTTGCGGGTGTGTTTATGGATGGCAGGACATGGATCACAGCAACACTGAAACTTGCGTCAAAGACAGTGTTGTGCAGGAACTGTGGCATCAGGTTTGTTAGTCACTGAAAGGTGACTGTGATTAGTGACACGCAGCTTTAAGGAACCGTCTGTTTCTGCTACGCAGAGTGCAGGGTTGATTGTTTGGGTCTGAACTGGCTTACAACTCGTTTGTGTATTGTCTGCCACCTTAGCAGCTTGTTCAAAGTTGTGAATGTACTTTCATTCTACTACTGTAGATGAGTAACTGCCTCGAAATATATAGTTGCTTTCGATAAACCATTTATAGTTTCCTTCATATTTAAATTAGTTGGTTTTCTGTCATTGCTTTAACTTTTTAACTTACAGGTTCATTTGTTACAGCAATGATAGACTAAGTACGTAACTGCTGGAGGCTATTAAGTTAAAGGAAAGACAGAAAGTCGTAGGTTAGGAAGACGTTTACGTTTTCTTAAACAAATTTTGGTGTTAAGGTTTCGTTTTGTTTATAGTATAGGAAAATTAGGGTTGTAGAAGGAAAAAGTTACTAGAAAGCTATTTTCTTCTGGAAAGTGTTAAAGGACCTCACTGACCTCCCACAGAAAAATTTCCTTGGGGAACATGCCAAAAATCCCTTGAACGTCCGCCATCTTGGAATTTTAAAAATTAATGTATTTGTTCGGAATATTTTGTCGATTGAACAAGAAAACAATAGTAGAAAGCTAATTTCTTCTTAAAAGTGTTAATGGGACCTCCGTGACCTACCACAGAAAAATCATTTGAAATCCCTTTGGAGAAACGTGCCAAATATATCTTAATAATCCGCCATTTTGAATTTTTAAAACAAATGTATTTGTTTTGAATAATAGATCAATTGAAGAAGACACCAAAAACTACAATCCTAATTTCTTTTTTAAAGTGATAAGGACTTCCAATAGGAAAATGCCTTGAAGTTCCCTTTGGGGAATATGTCTAAAATCCCTCAAACATCCGCCACGTTTGATTGTCCAAATACATTTATTTCTTTGAAACAGTATGTTAGTTGTAGAAAGTAACAAATATTTGAAGCCTACCACAAAAAAATTCCCTTAAAATCTACCTGAAATCCCTGAATCGTTCACCATCTTGAGTTTTCCGAAACAAATTTATTTCTTTTAAGCTGTTTGTCGTACGTTCATGTTGTTTGTGTCAATCCACTACGTTGATACCAGAAAATATTCTGAAAGTACAACATGGGGGTTAGATCTAAACGAAAAAGAACTTTTTTGTATATAATTTTCGAAAATTAGAAATAAAATTTTGAACAACTGTATTAATCTATAATTAAAAAAAGGATACGTAAAATAAAGTTTTATGTTGTTATTCTTATTTCAGATTACGGCTATTTAGCGTCCAGATGAAAATCACAGGCACGGCTCAATGGGTAAGTTGTCATTCAGCAGCAGCGTAGCTTTCATCCGATCATTTGAAGTAAGAAAAAAATGAGGCAAGAAGAAGAGTGAGAATTTGAGGAGAGAATAATAACTTAAAGCTTTATCTTATGTATTTTTTATTTATAGATGAATACAGTTCAGATTTTTTTTTAATTTGCAAAAATTGTATACAGAAATGTTGTAATTTGCAGAAATTATATACAAATAATATTTACTGGTATTAATTTTGTAGATTTCTACAAACCACATGACCCTACGACAAATATTTAAAGAGGAATCAATTTTTTTTCGCTAAACCCGATTTTTTCTGTGGTAGGTCTGGTAGATGCCCTTAGCAGTTCCCAGAAGAAATTAGGCTTCAAATATTTGTTTCCTTTTACAACTGACATACTGTTTCAAAGAAATAAATTTATTTGAACAATCAAAGGTGGCGGATGTTTTAGGGGTTTTAGACAAGTTCCCCAATGGGAATTTCGAGGGTTTTTTCTGTGGAAGGTCAGGAGGTCCCTTAACACCTTAAAAAGAAATAAGGACTGTACTATTTGCTTTCTTCTCCAATCGATATATTATTAAAAATAAATAAATGTGTTTAAAAAATTCAAAATGACGGATGTTTGAGATATTTTAAGTATGTTTACCATAAGGGATTTCAAGAGATTTTTCTGTGCTACGTCACGGAGCTTCCCTTAGGACTTTTCAGAAGAAATTAGCTTTATAGTATTGTTTTCTTGTTCAACGGACAAAGTGTTCGGAGGAAATACATTTGTTTTGAAAATTCCAAGATGACGATAGTTTAAGGGATTTTTTACCTATTTCCCAAGAGAGATTTCGATGGATATTTCTGTAGGAAGTCAGGGGGGATCTCCTTAACATTTTACGGAAACTGCTAGCTGTCTAGTATTGTTGTCCTTGTTCAACCGACAAAATATTCGTAAGAAATACATATTTGTTTTGAAAATTCCAAGATGGCGCACGTTTAAGGAATTTTTATCATGTTTCCCACGTGAGATTTTCGTGCATTTTTCTGTAGGAGGTTAGAGATGTTCCCTTAACACTTTCCAGAAGAAATTAGCTTTCTAGTATTTTTTTCTTCTGCGTGTTAAATACGGTTTAATTTGCCTGGACTATTGTAGTAAAGCAGTCTTACTACTCTTAACGATGTATGATAATCAACATCAGACCAATTTTCCTTCTTGGAAGATATTTCTGGATAAACTGAAGGCTTTCAAATCCAAATCCAAGAATATATAAAGATTCGGATGGTGCCCAATTTGCGAAAATTATTCTGTTACTAAGATAAACAAAAACAAAATAAATCCAAATCCACTGTTATTGATTTTATTTTATAAAAATTAGCTTAGTATTGGGCAACGCATGTTTCAAATCCGCCCAGAAGCTTCTAACCTCACGTTTAATATCAAGGAAGTTACAACTCAATACATACGGAACAGTTATTAAAACGGTAATTGTTTAGGGTTACGAAAGTTGGAGGATATAAACATAGGTTAAAGTGCTTGAAAATAAAGTTCTGAGAATTATACATGGGAATAGCTGAACGGAGGTGGCTACATAGTGGCTCCAGAGACTTGTGAGACGTTCTCAACACCGTTCCCTTCTATACTGCTTGGGAGGCTGGGAATTCTGGATTGAGTATAGTTTGCTCCTGGCAGTGATTTGAACATTCCAGATTGACTAGGTTGGTTTGAAACGATTTAAAATTGGTTCTTTCTTTATAGATCACTCACTTCAGGTTAGGTTAGTTTACGTTAGAAATATTAAACTTATTGCTTACTTAAAGAGAGTTCGAACCACACTCAAGCCGTTATTATTATTATTATTATTATTATTTTCACAATAAGTACGGTACATAAAAATTGTGCGTTTGTAGCGAAAAATTGCTATACTTGGTGTCGACGCCAGTTTCTGAAGGACGAGGTCCGTTTGCATTTTTAAGTGAAATACGTGAGAATTTGTGTAGGTATTAATGCTTCAAGGAAACAAATTGCTAATACATCAATTGCTTTAAGTAAATTAATTCAAAACAAACTACTTAAAATTATTAACATTTCATAATTGACTCTATGAATTAACAACAATATTTTATCACAAGTATCTTCATAACATTGCACTTTTAGAAGTTTAAGAGGAGGACAGTGTCCTTTGGCCCACTCCTCTCAGAGGTAAATAAATGTTATCCCACCATCTCATGATATTAATGTTGCACCATTACCATCATTACACGGATCGCTTCCGTCTATATCTGTGTGAGCAATCCGTCGTTGCTCTAAGAAATTAAGCAGTGAGGTAAGTTAGTTAAAGTACCGAGAGAAAACCATCGTTGCGGTAGACACAGTCTTTAAGTTATTATAAGTTTATTATATACAGGGTGTAACAAGCCATCGGGAAAAAACTTCGGGATGAGTCCTGATATTGAAACAAGGAAAAATTCTTAATGATCGAAGTGGAAATTCCGACGCCTTTCAGAGATACAGGATGCCGAAAGCGCTGGATGGGATTGTGAGGGGATGGGATTTGCAGGTCATAATTTTAAAACCACGAACACTAAAGCTGAGGCGGGATATTACCGTCAGAAACTTCAGAGCCAACAGTGCATATTCCGAAGTTCGGCAAAGGTCGTACGAAATTCCCATAAAATTCTCTGATGTAAAGAGAATGAGCGTGAATGGGTCAATATGAGCGTGAATGTATTTTCAACAGAGAACAATGATTAGTTCGCGCCAAGTGCATATCTCAAGCAAATTCCATACGCTGGACGATTTTGGAAAAAAGAAAATTGCATATCAATCAGACTCATCGAAATTTTTGTTTGTTATCAAAGAGATGGAATGTCATTGCCCGTTTGGATGCCGATGACAACGTATGCCAACTTTACTCACACGGACAGTCGTTTAGCTCCTGATCATTCCAAACTTCCGTCAAAATACTTCTGGAAATTCCCTGGTTCCTGTGGGAAATCTCGTGCACAACTACGGAATATGCATTTTGTGTTCGCGCAGGCTTGATGTCCTTGACGGTAACATGCAACCACATCTCTAGTGTTCTTGGTTTTAAAACTATTATACCCTAAAATTTATTTTACGACGCCTTCGCCATCTTGTATCTCTGAAACGCTGCTAAATTTCCACCCCATTGATATGGACTTTTTCTCTTGTTTCAGTATTAGGACTCACCTCCCGAAGTTACCCTTGAGGTCTTGTTACACCCTGTACAGTTACTATGATACAATAAGGTTAAAAATGATAGTTATATGATTCGAAATACAGACAGGAGTAGGAGGACTTGATTATGACCCAGCCATTGCGCCATGAAAGTACCAAGAAACGAAAGAAAGATGCAGAGAAGTGATGAGGCTATTACCAACTTACAGCTAGGTTGCAGCGTGGTCAGGTCATGAAGGCAGGAAAATCTGAGAGGAAAATAGATGAGCAGAGTAAGGGGGTGGAAAATAATTGGGAGTTGGTAAAATGCTTTCAGGAATAAAGAGGTTAAAGAAACAGCGGGTTGATGATAATAATTAATATATAATGAAGTAAAGGAAAGGAATAGGAGAAAGGATGAAGCAAGCATCGGAAATAATGAAGTATTGGAATGCAGGAAAGTGACATAACGGAGGCCATGTTCAACATTGCTGAGAGGATACCTCTGTATTTATCTGCTACCATCCTTTCCTAGCTGTGGCAGGTGAATTAGGATTGAGAATTTTCAAGTTACTGACACGGAAAGTTTCGCCAAATGTGCGAACCGTGATGCGAAATGTGATCCGGTATGATACAAAATATTTGAAATTTGGAGGAGTAAGGATGCTTATTGATGAGAATGGTTAGATGTTCTGGATTTCTGCAACGTAGAAAGAGGAACAAAGACATTGAGCCAATTCTGACTTCGCATTCGGTAGACTGTGGGTTTGAAAGCAGCGGCCGACCGTCGTGATACAAGGTTCTTCAAAGTTTTCCGCAGTCACTCGGAAAGTGCCGAGATGGTTCCTTCAACTTAGGCCCTGGCTGACTTCTTCCTACATCCTTTGCCCTACCCTATCTCGTGCTGAGCCGTAGATGTCCCGCGAATAAATCCCATAAGCGAATTTAATTCATTGAGGGAAAATATCAAATATATCTAATTTGTTGTTCTGTTGATGTTATTTGACAGAGGTCTTTGACTGATCTGATTCTTCTGTTGCTCTCCAAAAACAATTTCAACCCTTTGAATGTCACAATATTTTAGTAGAGTCTAATATGTGGTTCTTAGTTTTTAGCAATAAGAAATGCCACTCTGTAAGAAGCTTCAGGCAGTGAGTGTTGTGTGGATACAAAATCTAACTTAGGTAACATATCAATTGAGTTGAATCGAACTCTGTTCTGTTTAAGAGACTCTTATATTTTCTCTATCATTAGGCACAAATTAAACACGAATATGAAAGGCAAATATAAAGATCTTTCTTTTTGTAAATATCAAGCTACAGATGTCGTTTGAACTATTTTGTCAATTGGATACACAAAGATTCCACTACATTTAGATATTTTGTATTATAGTTCGTGCGCTGGGTACAAAACATTGTTAAGACCATTTACTCCTTTAGTGACAGAAGCATAAATTCTGTTCCTGAGAGCTAGAAGCGCGTAGGTCCAATTTTGGTGAAAATATGATAAGTACAATTGTGTACAGCATCGAAAAAGGCCTCAAATAATGTTTGTTCAATTCTTGTTATAAACGTGTTAATAATGTTGGTAGGCAAGTCTGTTATTTAGTTTGTTAATTATTATTTTTTATATGAAAGGAAGTATAATTTTCTATTTTCTGGAAAACAAGGATTTGTGACTTACGCGCTTCTAGCTCCCAGGTACAGAATTATCTAGCACTCGCATGAAATAATCACGAATATTTGTCAAAAGAATAGATCCTCCTATAGAAATTTCTTTCAGGCACAAATCATGAAATATTACAGGCTTCTTCTCTGGAAATATTTTAATGAGAGATCGGAATATTTGTATTATGTAAGTCAAATTCAAGAAAAATTTCAATTTTCTGTTTTTTTGTTATATTTGACTAGTATTTATGTGCTGTGAGCTATCTTAGATGAGAAATAGGTAGATATTTCCTTGACTTTTACAGTGTTAGGAACATTTAAATGTACTGAAAAATTGATAATACTTGTTTGATCATCGAACTTCTTTTGGTTTACATAGGAGTGCCAGTTCAATTGAAAATCATTGGAATTCTACCGTGAGGAAAACTGAGGAGAAGGCATTCTAGGACCACACATTTCGAGGGAAAACAAGGAGAGCCAGATTTAGAATCCAATGTTCAATCTTTTCATCAAGTTACGAATAATTTTCAAATATCTGAAAACAAGGCAATTCTCTGTATTCTCATCGTGTGCTATTCAGTAATCTTTAAAGTCTGAAGCGGAGTATTTTCGTCCCCGGCCAATAATGTCTGAAGATAATTCGTTGGTAAGTTCAGGTAACATGCTAAGAGCTCGTATCCTGTGTACTGTAGTATGTGAAGGGATGGGTTAGCAATAAGAACGTAAATCTTCTTTCCATGGTGGGTGTCTTGGAGATATTTGATTTTTGTCCTGGAGATATATGGTGGGTTTCCTGCAGATTTTTGATGAGTGTCCTGTAGATATTTGGTGGGTGTCCTAGAGATATTTGATGGGTGTCCTGGAGATATTTGGTTGTTGTCCTGGAGATATTTGATGTTTGTCATGGATATATTTGATCTGTGTCCTGGAAATATTTCATGGGTTTCCTTGACAATAACGATGCGTTTCCTAGATAAATATATGTTTTCTTGACATATATGATGAGTTTCCCTGACATATGAGTTTCCTTGACAGTTGAGATAGTTTTAATGGAGATACTTGACGGGTGTCCTGGAGATATTTGATGGATGTCCTGGAGATATTTGTTTGGTGTCCTGGGGATATTTGACGTGTGTCCTGTAGATATTTGATGGGTATCCTGGAGATATTGGATCGGTGTCCTGGAGATATATGATCAATATCCTGGAGATATTTGATAGGTGTCGTGGAGATATTTCATCAATATCCTGGAGATATTTGGTTGTAGTCCTGGAGATATTTGATGAGTGTCTTGGAAATATGAGATGGGTGTCCTGGAGATATTTGGTGGGTGTCCGGGAGATATTTGATGGGTATCATGGAGATATTTGATGGGTGTCCTGGAGGTATTTGATGGGTCTCATGGAGATACTTTTCTGTGTCCCGGAAATATTTTATGGGTTTCCTTGACAAATATTATGTTTTCTTGACATATATGATGAGCCTCCTTGACACATGATGAGTTTCCTTGACATTTATGATAGGTTTCCTAGAGATATTTGACGGGTGTCCTGGAGATATTTGATGGGTGTCTTGGAGATATTTGATTGGTGTTCTGCGGATATTTGACGTGTGTCCTGTAGATATTTGATGGGTATCCTGGAGATATTGGATCGGTGTCCTGGAGATATTTGATCAATATCCTGGAGATATTTGATGGGTGTCGTGGAGATATTTGA
>JAGDQP010032485.1:0-21277 GCA_022664845.1 Lepisma saccharinum | reverse complement strand
AAACTTGGACATTGAATGCGCAAACGACTCAAAGATTGAGAGTCACACAAAGAGCAATGGAGAGGTGCATGCTAGGAATAACCAGGAGGGACAGGAAGAGAAATGAATGGATTCGCGCACAAACAAAGGTAGAGGATGTAATCAAGAGTGCGAAGAAGATGAAGTGGAGATGGGCCGGTCACATAGCTAGACGAACAGATGGAAGGTGGACGACAAATGTACTACAATGGATTCCTAGAGAAAAGAAACGACCGAGACGACGTCCAAATGTAAGATGGGTAGATGAAATCAAGCGTTTTTCAGGAGCTACATGGATGAGGATATCAGCAGACCGAGATATGTGGAAAGAAAAGGGGGAGGCCTTCATCCAGCAGTGGATAGAAAACGGCTGAATATGATGATGATGAAGCCTTTTTGTAATACTGTAACCATTGTAGAGATGCTATATGATTTAAAGGCTATGAAAGAGTGATTTTCGTTTGAACCGACTTTTTCGTTATCCGACCAGGGCGCGGTCCTATGGTGGTCGGTTAACAGGGAGTCGACTGTAACCTACTTTAACATTGCAAACAAAAACAAAGCAGTTTTAGTACATAATGGCACTTCTTCATTATGATCACTTCATGTTTCTTGCCCTACTCACTTCGGATGGAGATCCGACGGTCACTTTCTGCAAAATTTACAGGAGGAGATATTTGTGTGACTTGGAAATATAAGGTATGCGTAAAAGGAAGTCAAGGGGGCAGGTAAATGTGTTTACGCGCAGTTATAGTTTTACGTCGCATGAAATGCGAAGAATTACAGGTAGGATGGAGACTATTGTTTTGTTCGATAATGCGTAATAAGCAAAATTATGTAGGTGGAGTGAAGATTAGCAAAGCATTCTTCGAGTAAAAGGGACATAAAGGTATTGACAATGTTTGCCACACTGGTTTTAGTTGAGCATTCCCAGTTTTTTGTAATTGGGCAAGAAAACGAAGGACAAGAAGTACACTGCGATTTTTGTCTAAAGTGCGTTATTTGCTTTTAAATAAGGAAAGTTTCTTACCTGGTTTAAAGTTCAAAGAGGTCGGCCATTACAAGCAACAGACCACATACAAATATCGATCGCAGCGCCTGTCGGGATAGTAATACACCCTACGGTAACTGACTGTGCCAGTTGCGTGAAATTTTTAAATGCGTAAATATAAGAATATAACCTAACCTGACTTTTCTAACCTAACCCACCAAAGTTTTACTTGTAAACAGTAAAAAAAAAAAAAGGCAAAAGGTGAGAAAAATGCAATCAGAGCAGGACATGTGTACACGAGTGAAAAAGTACTAGAACTGAATGTTGTTGCCGCGTTGCGCCCATACGTTTAGCGGAAGTCAAATTGAAACGATTAGTGAAAATCTTACCGAAAATTGTCACATGGTTCTCTGGCGATATAAAACCATAACTGCACGTGTGTTCGTTAATGTGACTGTGAAGCTCGAACCACATTCTTGCAGTGTAGGGCGCGTTAGAGTGACCTAATAGAGTAAATGTGGCGTAAAATTGTGTCGATAACACATGATATGTGTTTGTGCTAGTTGAAATATGCCTATGCTTTATTTTACTCGCAAATTATACGAAAACGAAAGGGAATTGTTAAGATTTTACGCAAGACACGGACGTATATTACCGGACGGTTCGGTTTTTGACTTCCTTGTCCGGTGTCCGGTACGATCTCAAAATCGGACGTTAAATGTCCGGTAATTTTTCCTCTTACTAGTCCTATTCAGATTATTTTTTAATTCCGTGGAAAGTAGATTTAGTTGAATCTGGATTCTTAAATGAAACGCATTTGACAACAGGCTGATCACGGTCCTAGCGCAATTCCATTCCGCAACGAATTTGTTGTTCCGTTGCAGTGATGTTATCGTTCGCAAGGTGGCAGTCATGTCAATTTGGCCCATTTTTGGCTAAATCTACCATATTTGGAGAGGCATTTAGCCATACAAGTATACGAAATGCTTATAGTCTTAAGCGTAGCTTATTTTGTGAAACTCTTCCCATTTTTGTCCTTTTTCATTAACCATTAAATGATTTCTAAAAATACTTTTTACTTTGAAAATAAAGTGTAAACTTGAAAAATAAGCCTATCTGTCATTATCTACAATCGCATTAATTGATTTCTCAAGACAGAGGATGTTTTATTACGCAACAAACCCTTGTTTTTTTTTCTCTCCCCCACCCCACAGATTTAGAGCTACTCAACAAACTCAGATAATAATTTTAGGACGCGCCTAGAGCAACGACGGGACGGAACTGTACAAAACTTTATGTAAACAGTACTTTTGCGTATGCCCACCGCTAAGTGGGCAACGCCGAGCGATCCTAGTTTTTATGGCCTATTTTAAAATTGTAAATCACAACTTTTATTAAATTTCCTTCTGTGTATTTACATAAAAAACGAAAAAACTTTAATTTTCTTTTTTTAAAAAAAATATTCAAAAAGTCGACGCCAGCCAGGGTTTGAACCCGGGACCTTTGGATCAACTTCCTGACGCCTTGTCCCAAGACCAAACTGCAGCTGCCGGACTGAGCGCTTCTCGCTGTTACTTTTAGTTCAAGCTACTCGAAAGTGGAATATATTCCGTCGTTGTGCTAGTAAATTAACCCTCGATGTTAAAAACTTAAAGTAACGACGGAAAACCGTCCTTACTATAGACACAACTATAATTTTATTGTCGCTCCCGTAACTGCCATATTTGCTTTTTAATAATTTTAATTTCGCATTTCTTTGCAAGCTTCTTAAGCAACAAGAATGAGACTATATATCTTGGAGTTTTCTGCTACAAATTTAATATTTTTTCCGTTCTTCAAGCCAATCGAGAGTAGAGGAGAGCGAAGCTGTTAAGACTTATTTTGGGTTAAGTTTACTATCGCCGGACCAAGTTTAAGAAATTTCCAGGATGAATGCAGGCAATTTACTTCTGTTTGTGATGAAAAGGGAGTGAAACTGCAATTTGGGTAGCATTACAAGTGAGTAAAAAATATTTTTTTTTGCTGGTTTTGTAGATGTTTTAAGAAGCACTGCATGTGGTGACGGAAGGGACTATTTGGCGTAAAGTTACAGTTGGCAGTGTTCAAATGGCGCGTGTTTGTGATGGTTGTGACATTTCTTGCGTGAGTTTTATCAAATCGTGCAAAAATGACGAAGGGAAGTTGTTGAAATTGTGTGAAAGACATGGTCTTACTAAAGAGGCGAACAGTTTGTGGTAAGTGTGGAAACAAATCGAAAGTACTGAAGAGAAGAGGAACATAGTATTTCCAGTGTGGGAAAAGGCAACGTGGCATTCAATGTAAGTGGCAAAAAACTCCAACGAAATGATTTTTTTTTTTTTTTTCGTAGGAAGTAGGTTGACTTTGGATGAAATTTTATTATTGGTAGTGTATTGGTGTTTGTTGAAGCGTGATCAACAGAAATTCCTGGTACATGAACTGAAGTGCACTTGATTAGTCACTGTGCAGAAGGAAAATAATACACCGAACCTAACCTCCAAGTGCCCTTGATTAGTCCTTGTGCACAAGGAAAAAAAACACTGAACCTGATTTACCTAACATCCAAGTGACCTTGGTCAGTCGCTGAACAAATAAGGGAAAAAACAGCGAACGTGGGAGGTAAATTTTGTAACTTTGGTCTGGTCCGGCTATAGTAAACAAAGTATATTTTTCAAGTATATTTTGTGCATGCCATTTTTATATTGCCAATTATATTTGCATTTCTCTTTTAAAGTACGATGTATTATTGGTGGCAGACTACAAAAATTACATGTGCCGACTCAACCAAAACTAGAATAGGTAAATTTAATAAATGTTTCAAAAGTAACTATTAAGTTATTAAATTCGAACTCCGAAGCGCTCAGTTTTATGTGAAGTAATCACTTTTCCGCAAGCCCCGCCCCCCTGTGGGAGAATATTTATCCCCCAAAGTCTCGACAACACCTCCCGCCCCCCAACCTTGACAGTTTTGCTATAAAAAAAAACGATAGAAAGGCATTACCTTCAAAGTTGGTCGGCCGTCTGGTTTTCGAGTAAAAACCTGATGAAAGCTGCGAAAATGTAAAAATCATCAATCTTTACGTCCAGTTCACTGATTTTCTGTTGTTCACATTTATTATTAATAATTGCTTTCTTGCATTTTTCGTACACCATCTTAAATTAGTGACCATGGGAACGTGGAGGTTAGGGAAGGTTTCGTGCGGTCATGTATCTTTACACTTTCTGTTCTTATATACGTCACAGTTCTTTTCACCTGTTGCAATGTTCACAAATAAATACTCGTAACTTTCCCACAATCCAATCATGTGCTAACCTTCCGCCAAGTAGTTCCCTCCGCTTCCCAAATAGTTCCATGTTTATCACCGATTATACAATAAAATAAACTCAACTTTCGTTCTTTTTATGTATTATTAGCCACACAAACGAGCAAATTATCCATTTTTTCCCTTTAAATTTTCTAAATTTTACTAGAAACGGCCGACCAACTTTGGAAGTTAACCCGATAGAAATCGTACAAAACTTCACTTACAAACTCCCAATTTTGACTTTACACCCACCAAACTGGCGAAAAGGTTGTTCACAATTTTGACGAGCGATGATGTCACAATCTTAACGCTTCCTGAAAGAGTATACGTTCTCCTGAAGGGCGCCCGGTATTTCCATTTTCAAAAGTTGGCAACCCTAATAGGGATCCTGAAGTGCTAGTTACTAGCCGGTATCATTTACAAGTTCCTATTAGCTGCAGGAGGGTTGTATAAACCGGATAAATAAAGGTAAACAAAAGTAAGTTTAAAATCCCACTAAACGTCTAAGCGATTCGCGTGTGCAATAAAAGAACAAACACCTAACCTTACTTTTCTAATCTAACGTAACCAATTGTCACTAATTTTATTACATTTCGTCTGCGCGAGTGGGAGTAAACCGAACCCCATGTATCCCCTTAAATATCCTATCAGTCGACATATTTCGTAAATTCTTGTGAAACTAGAGTATGGGGCTATAAAGCATGTAACCCAAGTCCTTTTATTTTAAAACATATTATTAATAGATACAAAGTTTTAAGTTTCAAGCTCAGATCAATATATGATGATTCATCATGATAGGCTACAATGGATTTTCTGAACGCTTAACTGTCACAGATTCCTATAATTTTAATTGTAAAAGAATTCTCAAAATAAAAGAAGCTATCTTTTGTCTTCTTTAAAGGCGAAACGTAAGGTTAGGAATTTTTAGGTCAATTAAAATTTTTGGAAATTTGGACTTTGTACTTCCAACCCGGATCCTTGTACTAAAGAAATTTATGGTATAAACAATGATATTCTTCTTCGTCATCGATTTTTTTATTCTCTTGCAA
Source organism: Lepisma saccharinum (assembly GCA_022664845.1). NCBI lineage: Eukaryota > Metazoa > Arthropoda > Insecta > Zygentoma > Lepismatidae > Lepisma > Lepisma saccharinum. The sequence continues at coordinate 15,896 of JAGDQP010032485.1, read as the reverse complement.
TACAAATGTTAATATTATCTTTATTAAAACCGAGCCGCTACTAGTAATAAAAATATTGCCATACTTACCCTGTATTTATCATCTTTTCGCGTAGTTATTTTGTACAACTTGGCGAAATTATCACTTGAATAATGAAATTAATATGTGTTTAACTTAACAGAGAAGCTCAAATAGTACAAAACCAGAAAAAAGTTCGAATGCTTTCTATGCACTTGCACTTCCACTTACATCCTTGGAGACCAATTGCATGCAGTTGCAGTCTGCAGGAATTGAATAGTGAATACTCTTTGCTCTTCGTACTTTGACTTTCCTAGCAACGTTGCCAACCTCGGAACGCAAGAAGACCGTACACCGCTTGAAAATAGGCCGTATTTTTTACCTCAGGGCCGTATATTTGAATCATACCTCAAGTTAGCATTTTACTACTACAATTTCCAAGTTATCGTTCTATATTTTAGGGAATATGAGAACAATTATATGGGAGAAAATGTTTAAAAGTAAGTAATTTGTGATTCAAGAAATTAAGCTAAAATTCTGAATGAATTCCCTATTTTAGCGATAAATGCAATTTGAATTTAAGGTAAAAGTAAGTTGACTTTTGACTCACCATACGTAGTTGTCGAAAGTGAAGGGGTCGTCTTCGTCGTCATCACCATCTCCACCATCACCGCATAGATTGCTGCTTTGTTGTTGAGAAGGTTGCTTAGGAATCCCATAAAGACAACGCTTTGTCATTGATTTGAGCATGTCTTCAGTGGCAGTAAAATCTCGACATGTTGAGCCATTATTCTGGACGCACTGACTTGATAACACACGTGCACTAATTGTTGATGTTAAAAGTCGATTTCTCTGTTTCACTTTTATCAAATTTATTTTACATCTGAAATTCCTTTAACTCTGCCTGACGTTTTGCACTAGCTCCAAAATAATTATAAATACTGCTAACTCCTCACAACTTCTAGGGAGCTATTTGCAAGCCTCACTTGCACAGAGATGAAGTGAGTGACATACACACTTTAATACGATTATACCGGGACACCTCTCTTTAAAACGAGTCATTACCGAATTCCTCGAACCCATTATTACGTTGCACCCATTCGAAGCAAACCCAACACAGTTTTCCAGAGGAATGTCAAATTCTGATATAGAGTTAATAATATCCTCAAATAAATTTTCGCTAGTTGCACCTTGATTCATGTTACCAGAGTTTGCATCGTCATAAACATTGTTGAGGTTCCAAAATTTGCTTACAATTTTATTTGAGGCAGAATCGAAATAACGGATCACAACACACGAAGTTTTCACACTCGCGATATCCGTAGATTCGTCTGTTAGGACACTGAATTTTACAGACTTTAACGCGTTCGCTAATTCCGTTTTATGACACCTACCTATAACATTTTTCACGATTGCTGTACACTTGGTGCGTTTCATTTGCATTTTTTCTGCAATTTTTGAATCAGGGAAAGACTGTTTTATCACGTCTTGCAAGTGGTCCATTGCTTTAAATGATATATTAAGCTCTGCTAGGAAACCCGCGAACTTAATTTCTGCTACGTGGGCCAGTTTACACTCGTGAGATGGTCCTCTTTTATTAAAAATGAACTTAAATTACGCTGACTAGAAAATGACACACTTTTCATGTTTTTTATGTGATTTTCACTTTTGTCGTGTCTTTTCACATTACTTAAATCCTATACAAAACTTACGTTACATACTTTACACTTAGCTTTTTCCTCAGCCACTGGATCACGACATAACTAATTCTTGTATTCTGGATTTTTCCCACGCTTCTCTGTATCGTTGTTGTTTTTCTTTCAGTTTTAGTCTTGCTCTTTCTTGGTGTAGATGAACCACATTCGTCCTAGGAGTCCATCCTTATTTACTTACAAAAGTCGTATAAACTAATAATATCACTAACCTTTATGAAAATTTTAACGAACTAAAAAACATAAAACGCAGAAAACTTTTACATTCACCCGACACTAATCACACTATGCAGAGCCCGATCGTCATCTGGAACAGATGTAAGCAAGTTACAGCTTACAGCGAGCGAGCGACATTGATCCAATTCAACTTCTCTTCACTGTCTTCAGAACCAACGGGACTTCCCCGAAAAGAAAGCCAAGCCAACGGAACATTCCCGAAGCGAAAGCCAACGGGAATTACCCGAAAAGCAATTCTCAATCTCATCGCTGTTGTAATAGGCCTACTCACCTGATTTCAATGCTTAACGCTGCTGATCGCTAGGTCACCAGATTACCCATTCAATTGAAGAAATATTTTTAGTTAACTATTCCTTTGTCTATTTGATGTGATATTTAGTTTTTTTTAATTTACAATTTTACCCAGGGCCGTATAAAATGCATACGGTCCTGCATTTGGGCCGTAAGCCGTACAGAGGGGTGATATTGCCGTACAAATACGGCCAGGGCCGTACGGTTGGCAACGCTGTTTCCTAGTCATCATAAATCCACCTAGGAAAAAATCACGAGTCATTCCCGTTACGAGTAACGGTTCAAAATCACAGACACACCTGTCACTGAATCGGTCTGTAGTCAGAACTGTGACAGGTGGAATAAGGGCTTGTTCGGAAATATATAACGAAGTGCACGGAATATACGGCCTTAACGCTGAAGGTTATTGTTGTGAAATTCGTTTTCTTCGTTATTTCCGAACGCTCCAGACCATTGTCAGGGTAACGATACACACCGACTCGCATACATATGAAACGAATAAACGAAACTGGAAGGTGTGGTTATATGTAGGAACACGATCTTCACAATACGAAGCTAGTTATTTTCGTGGAGAGGTTCTCTTTAAACCATAACATTATTTACCAACATGGAGAACCTTCCTTTGGAGAAATAGCTTCTATACGCTTCAAATGTTATGTTGTTATACTTGGAAAACGAACGAAGCAATCTAGCCATTGCGTTTGGTCAACAGCAGAATAAATCTATTCTCTTAGTTACAAGCCGGCCGGGTGGTCAAGCGGTCTGCGGTGGTAGGCCATCGGCTCGAAGGTCCCGGGTTCGAGTCCCGGCGGGGGCATGGGTATGGATTTTAACTGGTTGTAAATGGGCGAATCGTGACGGGCCGAAGTCCAGAGTTACTAGACTGGCCCATATAAAAATAAAGATTACCAAAGTTTTTTTCTTAGATACAAGAATTATCTGGCTGAAATTCCTACATATTTCTGCATTCTTCAAAATGTCCATGACTTCCCATTTCCCAACTAAGTCACATTTACGGCACAAGGAAAATGTTCCAATTAGTGAAAGAAGCTCTGTATAATAAATTGCAAGGAGTTAACACGTAACACGTTAATAAAATCCTAGTAGAAAGAAGGAAAACCAGTTGACAAGAGCCCAATGTCTACAATTTGAGCAAATATGGCGGTGGCAGTAGATTCAGGTTTTATAAAAGCTAAAACAGCATGCCTTCCTTCAAGAACTTGTTGTTTAACTAAAATCATTACAATAGTCTGTCATAATACACAGAACTGGAAAGTTTCTTTTATAAACGCGATAATTTTGTACTATATGTTATTCCGTCTTCTACTCAAGAGGCCTCTAGAAAAAGCATTCTTCAATAGTTTCATCTATTACTGGTGGTGCTACCTAGTGTCAATCGTGATATCTAACAGCAATTCATGGCTCGAAAAAGTGTTAAATATGGGAGAGTGACGATAAATCAATTGTTTAAGACAAACCGTTGTATGCTATGTACCTGCTATGTACATTAGTTGTGTTAAAATTGTTCCCTACTGCAGAAATAGCAGCCATGGCTACAATTTTACACCTCTGGATGAAGCAAAATAAGATTACATGATGCGAAACGAGGTAAATTTATCATGCAGATGGTGGCCATGTTAATTTTAACGAAGTTCACGAAGTCAGAGCTAGTTCGTTTCGTGCGCGAACGAAACCAACTGAGTTAGAGTTTCCGAACGGATAACCAAATGAATGAACTTCACGAAAGTGGTTTCCGAACGCTTCGTGAGAGAACGAGATTGACGCGTTAAACTCGTTCGTAGTTTCCGAATGAACCCTAAATGTACAGTATTTATTTATCTGCATAAACAAATGACTAATGCAAAAAGTATTCTTTGATCTAACGAAAGTCCACTAATTCATAAAACCAGTCCACTTAGAATAGAGGTAGCGTGAAGCTGTTTTCAAGCCGAGGAGAGTGCACTTACACTGCATTGACTGGCTCTATATTTAGAGGCCCTCTGTACCGAGCATTGCCTTTTCATTCTTTGATATGAGAAGAAAGTTATTAATGGGAAGCGCATATGGCAGATGAAACGTCATATTAGCTATCGTTGACCGAAAAAACAGCTGTTTTGCAGCGAATTGAAAATTGATACATGCTTCAAAATATCCCAGATGTGTTGTGATGTAAATTGTAATCACTCGTCAGAAATGTGTCTTTCAAAAAGGTCAACGGCTGACCCACATAATTCGATATAGAGGTACTCTAATGGAACCACCCCTAAACCATAAATTTGGCTTCATGTGACGTCCGGACCGGACCCCCTCTTTGGTGCAAATTTAGCAATGGTATGCGACTGTTAAATTAAATACGGACCGCACAGCGAATAGAAACGTATAAAACTGAGTTAGAATCGTAAAGTTGGTCCACATTGGATTAGACTGGACGTGTGCAAACGAGTATAAATGTTTGCTCTGGTGTCTATCTTTCGACACGTAACAGTCACTAAAAATGAAATTCTTGTGGGTGATTTGATACTGAATGTCGTTATTGGAAGGTTTTTGTTTTGTTTTTACGATTTCAGTTCTCATTAATTTTATTGAATTTTGTGCAGAGCGCTTTCCCACAGAGGAAAATAAATTCTGGTTTTACCCAGTATTTGAGGTGTACAGTACCGGTACCTTATTCTTCAAGTTTTATTTGAACAGTAAGGTATTGTTTCATTCCTGTTTATTGGTGCTACTATGTTGGGAAGGTCCTCTCTCGGTAATGAATTGAATTGAATTTATTTTAAGGCCTTTAGGCAACTATGGCTCAGGTCGTATGGATGATGATGAAATTAATTGGTGGAACGAAGAAAGTGGGAGGAAACGGAAGCACCACAAGAAAACCCACGCACACGGTGTTTGTCCACCACAAACCCCACATGGCATGAGCAGGGATCAATCCGCACCAGAGGTGAGCGCTCTACCAACTGAGCCACAGTGGTCCCTTTTCTCGGTAATAGTCCACTCTTCCTGGTACATCTGAAGTGAGTTTCGAAATGAATTTTGGTATTTTGCACTAACATATAGCGTAACTTGGAAAATTAGTCAATATAGCTGAAGATTTTCTATCAAAATTCTTGCGCCACACGTGTTAATTCGTGGTAGGCCGATGGAGCCATGTACTATCTTAATCTTTTTTTCTAGTATGGTCAATGGGTAACAAATTACTCGAGAATCAGGGATAAATTCCTTTTTCTTTTAAGCTTTTCAATGCGCATTTTCTGTACCCTATTTTCACTAGTCGAAAGGTCGGGAAAAGTGGGGGCAACTGCCCCCTCGAACCCCTTAATCGCCGCCAATGGCCATTTCTACCTTTAAGATGTACAAAATACGCTGGATAATATCTTCACGTAAAACATCACTTCACAGAAATAAATGTTTGTCAGCGGTGATAACAACTGCTCTCAGCAGTGAACGTATGTGCCAATAATTATGGGGTTAACTACTGTTTAGAGCAGCGTTCCTCAAAATATTTTCAAGTGCGGACCAGTTTTATTAGTTGGTAAGTTCAACGGTCCATCCTACAGTTTGCGGAACGCTAGTTTAGAGGATGCTAATAAGTCATCTCGTTGTTTTGAAGAAGAATTACTTACTTACTCTATGGCTTAAGGAACTCGCAAGTTCATCGCCGCAGTAACAAACGTTCGTCACAGGATTCTATACTGAGCAAGATCGAGCCAGTTTTCATCACAAACACCTGCTTCTCAAAGTTCGCTTCTATTATCCTCGCAACGTCGTCTCGGTCTTCCCAACAGTCTTTATCCCTCCAGTTTACTAACCACGATGAAATATAATCTTCATTTCCTCTCCCCCATCCGAGCTACAGGGCCTGCCCACCTTAACCGTCGCGATTTCATTATTCTTAGAATATCGGGTGAGTCGTAATATCCATAAAGTTCTTCATTATGCAGTCATCCCGTATATCTTTCTCAAGATTTTATTTTTAAACAGTCATGATTTACGTTCATCTGCTGGGGTCCTACGCCAACTTTCGCAACCGTAAAGGATTACCGGCAGAATAACCGTTCTGTATATTTTCAGTTTCAACTTTCTAGATATTAATCGCGAGGATAGTAGTTTCTGGAGTAGTAAAAGCATTCGTTAACCGATGCTAAGCGACTTTTTATTTCTTCCGTGACCTCGTTTTTGCTTGCTACATATGCTCCCAAGTATTTAAATTTGTTTACTTTCTCTATGTTCTCATTATTTATTGTTATGTATCTATTTTCTTTATTCCCTGTGTTTCGGTTTGTTATCATGTATTTTTCTCTCCATGTTTTATATTCTAGCGCATATTCTATTTGAAGAACTATTAATAAAACACTGCATTTGTACCTTGTTTTATTGTAAAATTAATTTCTTGAAAGATCTGAAAGTTTACAGTTAGTAATAAACAGAAAAATACATCAACAATAGGCATATATCAAAATACTTCAAGTTTCAAAATGGCAGTGGTCTAACAGCAACGTTCCTAGAAAGCCAGGTTGCCTTGTTGAAAGTAAACAACGCTGCGTGACGTCACTGAAGGCCCGTTGGCTCTTGGCTCCAGATGAATAAATGCTGCAGTTTTTTTTTTGTCCGCTTGTTTTCAGATGCTTTTTAAAGTGAATTGGCGTGTTTTTTTTCTTTATTGTGTGCTGCGAGCGCAATTTTGTTTTCAATGTGTGTTTGTGTATTCTTTGACAATGCCGGGAACTTCATGTGCTGTTGCGATCTGTACAAATACAAGATCTAAGTTAAAGAAGGGTGGAAGAGAAGACATTTCTGCTCCAAGTCATACTTTCCTTGAGAAGGTTAAGAAAATGGAAAAAGTATTCACAGGCATCGTCGGAGAGGGCATTCCAAAAGGCAAAGGCATTGTAAAGAGTATCTCAAAACGAATGGCCCGTAGACTGGATGGAGAAGAAATTGACTCAAGTATCATGAAAACTTTCGTAAAACAATGTGTAATGAAATACATTAATGGAAAATCAATTGAGAAAAAGAAATCTTTCAAAGCGAAAACCCTCAAAAAGTTAGGTAAAGTATAATTACTTAGGTAAGCTACGATCCGCCGATTTTTTCAAGATGGTTTAGTCCCAGTTCACACATGCGGTGCGGGAGCCGTGTGGCAGCCGCACAAACAGTTCACACATGCTGCGGCTTGTCTGCGAACACTCTGCGGCGTTCAAGGACGAATCTCACTTAAAAGAACTATCGCAATGGATAGTTCGTGCAATAGTAGAAATAATTTTCTTGGATATGAAATTTCAAGTTTCTATTTTTATTCAAATTGAGAACATGCTGGTTTTAAAATATGATCAGTGGTCCTGTTTCCAAACCGATATGTTTTTATTTAAAATGAAATAATGTAGATATTTCATTTGTATAAAAAATATTTCTCAGTGCACAAATAAAAACTGCTTTATTAATTTTAAGAAATGGTATTTTACAGTGCATTTACGAGCAAGAAAATTGTGCACTCCATCCATATTATTATTATTATTTCATTGGAATATTCCTACCATATAGAGAGAATATTGTACCTGCAAGTGTGGACATTTTCAAGTTCTGAAGGTATTCTCATGTAGGTGGGAGTGACAGTTTATATGCGGAGGGGGGTTGCTGCGGGGTTGACCGGCTTAAACTTGGTTTAAATCGTTTTTTTTTTAAATATCAATTGGTTTAAACCAATAAATAAATAAATAAAAGCAAAAATGCCACAAATAGTGTGAACTTAATGGTGACGATTTCACATATTAAACCATCTGCAATAATTTTATGTAATTTTCGCCTTGTAACACGGGTTCGAGTCCAGGTGGGAGACAATCTCTCTCAGGTACAAATCGAGTACTGGTTCGGATTCCACTTTGAGCTGTTGCTGTAGGTTCTGTCCTTCATAACCACGCTGCTGAATAAGAACATTAAGAAGAAACAAACTTATTTCTATCCATATGTAATATAAAGGAAGAAAGTAAAGTATTTAAACAAAAAAAATGTTTTGAACAAAAAAAACTGTTTTATTGGGGGGCAGTTTTTTCCAACCCTGATTTGCTACCATTATTTTGTTTAAGTCCATATTTTTTTACTAGATTATTATTTAAAGGCTGACATTTTTTATGTCCCTCTTGGACTCGAACTCTACCACTTCGAATAACTTGTACTGGCATTTTATCCTAGATTAATATCATGGAAGTCGAAATTGAAAATATACAGAACTATCATTCTGCTGGTAATACTTTACGGTTGCGAAAGTTGTAGCATGACCTTAGCAGATGAACAGAAAATATCGATGTTAGAAATTAAGGTCTTGAGAAAAATATACGGGCCAAAGCGGGATGAGATGACTGGAGAATGGAGAAGACTGCATAATAAAGAACTTCACGGAGTGTACGACTCACCTGATGTTGTAAGAATAATGAAATCGCGACGACTAAAATGTGCAGGCCATGTAGTTTGGATGGCAAAAAAAACAAAGACTATATTCCATCTTGATTGGAAAGGCAGAGGGAAAGTTGGGAAGATCGAGACGACGTTGGGACTTGGGAGGACAATATTAGAAGGGATCTTGGAGAAATAAGTGTATGTAGTGAAAACTGGCTTGATCTTGCCCAGGGTACAGCCCGATAGCTATCATTTGCTACTGCGCCGATGAACTTCCGAGTTCCGTAAGCCATAGAGCAAGTAAGTAAGTAAGGATAACATCATTTTTAATACAAAATAAGTTATCAATTTATACCTCCAATTATTCATTTTAATATTCGGTCAGACTTTATTTTATTTTTATTATTATTGAGTTTATATAATTCTCTACTTAAAACAGAGAAAAATATGAAGAATCTCCTTTTTATAATTGAACAGTTGAGAAAAATAAGAATAGATTTTAAAAAATCCAAAAGGGACAAACCGCACGGCTCCCGTGCCGCTGGTGTGAACCATCCAATGCTGTGCAATCGCCCGTAAGCAACTTGCGGCTGCCGCGCGGTCTCCGCACCGCTATGGGCGATGCGGCAGGTCTGCGGCAACGTCCCGCAGCCGCAGAGTGTGTGAACCACTCCATTTATTTCAATGGCCCATAAGCTTGCGTGCGGCTGCCGCACGGCTCCCGCACCGCATGTGTGAACTGGGACTTATAGGCCTCCAGTGGAACCTTCCATTAAAAAGGTAACGCGCCATACACAGTCTCAAGGTGGTGTTAAAGCCTGTGTATTATTATTATTATTAATGGGGATGTTGTGGGTTCGAACCCCGCTGCAGTCAATCCGGTACTACTGAGTATTTCATTAATATTACGATTGCACACATACTGTATGTTAGAGTGATTGCAGACTATTATTTCTTGAGCATTTCTTTGCCCTCGTTTATGTGTGTGTCAAAGGATATCTTCTTTCTTTTTATTAATTCATGTATTTAAATGTATTATTTGGGTACAGCATGTGTATCAATTTGGTGAGGAATATTTAACATTGAAAAACAACAATAATATTAACTTTTTTTTTTTTTAAATGAACGTATGTAGGCAAAAGTGGCTAGTTTTTACTTGCATTTGTATGTACGCTGGGAGTGACGTCACGTGTGACGTTTGTTTACCTCGCACGGGCAATCTCTCCTTCAAGGAATCTTGGTCTAACAGTATTTACCATAGAGTTAGGAAGAAAATAGAGAGAACATACATGACGTGACATGAAGCCAAATTCCAGTTCATCGGCAGCCATCTTGTGTGATCCCATTAGAGTCCCTCTTAACCGAGTACTGTGAGGATTGCCTTTTTCAATAGGAGGATGAGTCATCTCAAAGAGGCAATACGTGGAAAAGAGGATATCTAAATATGGGGCCAGTTAATATGGCCGAAATGCCTCGTCCCTTCCGTCTCTTGGCTTCATTCCTCTCTCCTATAAAACAGCCTAAGGTTCCCTCTATTTATATTCCTAACTCTATGGTATTTACCCTAAACAATTTTGATAAGGTACTTTGGCTTACAACGGTTGGAATCAGGGACTCTGTTAGAACCCCTAATCTAAATGATGAGACACACCCCAGCTTAAAAAAGTCTTTTAAAAATCGATAGAAACGCTGCAAAACACTACTTGCACCCCCAGACGGAAAATACTTGCAGAATCCCTGGCTGAAATGCACCATGAATACTTTTCCTTGTACTCCTTTACCTCTGCCTCTCGCCATATTAGATAAATTTCTCAATGGAGCTTCCAGCAGACCTAATCTATCCTCCCTAACTTGACAAATTTTGAGTCACATTATAAAAGGCAAACAATTTATAACGAATTTCGATTGCCGAAATGGTCTCATGTTTGCAATGGCAATGACGTGTTAATTAAATACGCTAGGAATGTATTGTTAGAAGTTTACCACTAGATGGCAGCATAAAATTTTATTGAATTCCTGTATTGTTTCTATCACGTTACGAAAACAAACATTATAATATGTAAACAGCTGGAAATAGAGGAAATTACTGTTTCCTCACTGCGATTCACTAAATGTAAATAAGATTTATATACATAACCAAAGCTGTAAGTAAATAAAAGCTGGCACTATTGTATAACTGCTGATTGGTTATAAAAATAAAAGGCCGTATAATCAGTTAGATAACTTAACCTAGCTTATCTGTGCTATGTTAACGTGTTGTCGAGGACCTTGTGAAGCATACGCAAGCGAGAGAAAACACGTGTACGAGTACTATAAGATTGACGCCACTGTTCAGTGGCGGAGGGTGCAGTTAGATTGAGGAGGCAGTCATTGCACAAAGACTGATCATCTTCTTGTACACATCAGTAAATCCTCGTTCATCTGTAGTTACTGATCAGCTTCTCGAATTTCAGGGCCAAGGCCCTACATCATCATGGCAGATTCAAAACAAAATCATCCTCAACTAGGACAACATCAAAACTTGCCACCTACTGTTATTGGACCACCGCCATACTCTACACTCGGAGCAGTACCACGCACTCGTCGAACCATGGAAGCATCATCTTTAAAATCACGTTCTCGTTCACGTTCTCCAAACAGATCAGAGCACTCACCACCAACGAAACGCACCCATACACTCAGCGAGACCAATTCTGACCAGGACCTTCAAATGGACATCAACAACGAAGAAGAATCTACAGCTACATCTACATCTAAGAACCATTCCTTTCTGTTGACCAACTTCGATGCAAAGTTTCAGAATCCAAAAATACTGTTTCAGCAAGTTACTAAGTATCTTTCTCGTGATTCCATTGCACAAATCATCCCTACAAGAAATGGCACCATCATCAAATCACCAGACATCAATTTCGCTAGCAAAATCAGAAATCGTCACAGTTTTGAGATCTTTGGAAAAAATGCAAATATCACACGCCTTGACCAGAAACCTCTTAAACAGCCACCACCACCACGTAAGCCGCCCACATTATCCGTAGTAGTCAGGGGGGTTGATCCAACGCTCACAGATGAAGAAATAGAAACAGAACTGAAACACGAGGGCCATTCAATTCATAAGTGCTTACGCATAAAAGCAAAAACAGGTCAAGCTACTTACATGGTTAGGGTTCTCACACCAGATCAAGAGACCATCGACGATCTGCTTTCACACGGTGCCTACATCTATAGGAGACGATACAGAGTCGAACCCTCACATTCACCTCCACCGCTACCTATCAGATGTGAGAAATGTCAATTGTACAACGCCCATCCTACTTCAAAATGCACAAATACATTGAAATGTGGCTTCTGCACCGGTAACCATTCAACCAAAACTTGTCCAAACCTTCAACAGCCTCCCACATGCAACACTTGCGGTGATCACCACACAACTTTCAGTTATAAATGTAAAGCTCGTCCAGAACCAGATCCAGCAAAACCAGAACTGATTGTACCAATACGCACTCCAGAAACCAAAACTCAGTTCACAACTCCTGTAACATCTGTGCATCAACCCCTATCTATTGAACAACTTCTGACCTTTCTCACAGTTGCACTCCAAAACATCCATCCTTTCCAACGCCATAACATTATACAGCAAATACAATACGCAGCAAAGACCATACTAAATGTCAACTTCACTGCGACATATTCAGGCCCATACGCTTACTTTCACGCACATGCTTACGGACAAGAAACAGCTGTATAATCTAACCAAAACAACCTTCGTGTATTCATTTCTCCTTATGGCGCTATCATTTCTGTTTCTCAACATCCGTTCCTTACCAGCACATAAACCTCTTTTCTCATCTCTACTGCTTGAAGAACATATAAATGCTTTCATGTTAAATGAAACTTATCTCACCCCTAAACTTCAATGCAAAATTTCTGGCTACACCCTACTCAGAAACGATAACACACTACCAGCCTTAAGAGCTAATGGAGGAGTCGCTATAGGATTTTCCCCTCATATACCATTTCGTCAACACACACCTCCTCCATCCAACCTTCCCGAACATCTCATCACTTCATTATACTTCAAGCAAAGATACATTACTTTAGCAACTATCTACATTCGTCCAGGCCACCCAATCCCAACAACTTTCTTCCAATACATCTCTAATAATTTTCGATACTACATAATCATGGCTGACATAAACATCCATAGCAGATCTGACAGAGCCAAAACCGACTTCCATAGCTTCATTAGCCAGCAAACAACCGGTACTCTCCACAGGATACCTACACACACAAGACCAATATCAAACACAACACCAGATATAGTTATAACTTCATCCAATCTACTCCCCAATAGCCATTTAGACGTACTTGATCCCCTAGGAAGTGACCACATACCAGTAAAATTCACAATTGACTTCACCAAACCAAACCCAACCACACCCATAATCCCGCGTCAAGTACTTCGTTTTGACAGAGCGAACTGGGTTGGCTACAGGGAACATATAGAAGCAAAACTCACAGATTCTACACCACCCACCACAGAAGACGAACTATACTCCACCTTAGACCATATCACCACTACAATCAAACAAGCATCAGACAGTCACATCCCTACTTCTACTACTCACCCGTTTAGACCTAACTTACCTCCACAATACCTACCATTAATACGCCGCTCCCGTAATCTATACCGAGACTATCAACGCACTCAAAATCCTGAATCGCTCAGACTTCATAGACAACTCCAAAGAGCAGTACATAACTACATAAAAGCATATAAACTACGACAGTGGATCAAAACATGTAATAATCTGGCAGATACATCTCACCCATCCAAATACTGGAAACGCTTCAACACACTTACAGGCAAATACTCACACACCACATATCCTCTACTTCAAGAAAACAAAGCCCTTCATACAGACAAAGAAAAAGCCGATGTTTTTGCAGATTATCTTCAAACCATCTTCACCCCCACAATACCTTTCAACCCTTTTCGCAGACACCCCGCAGATCATCTTGACATCCACTCCCCTCATCTACAACCGAACTCTGATGAGCCACTTCCTGAACATCCACTTACTACACCAATCACACCCGAAGAAATCATACACACAATCACTCGCAAACGTCAATCTGCTCCAGGACCCGACAAAATTACCTATAGACACTTCAAAGAAGCTCCTATTTTCCTCATACAACTTCTCGCTCATATATATACCTTTATTTTGCGCACAGGATACATCCCATTACATTGGAAATCTTCACAAACACTCATGTTCCATAAACCACAGAAACCTACCCATGCTGTCTCCTCGTACCGACCCATTCAACTAACTTCAACATTTAGTAAAATCCTAGAGAAAATCTTAGTCACCCGGCTCCATACCCACCTGGAACACCACAACCTTCTACCCCTACACCAAGCAGGTTTCCGTCCTTCCTTTAGCATTAATGATCAGTTACTTAGACTTACCAACATGATAACCAATCACTTTAATACATCCAAACCTTCTTGCTTGGTTCTGTTTGACCTCGAAAAAGCATTTGATCGAGTCTGGCACAAAGCCCTAATACATAAACTCCGCTCATTTCATCTTCCCATAAATTACATCCGCTACGTATTTAATTTCCTCACGAACCGCTTGACCTATGTCTCTATCAATTCCAGTACATCACATCCTATTTTCTTACATTGTGGTGTTCCACAAGGATCTGCCCTTTCTCCACTGCTTTATATCCTCTTCGTTGCTGACCTCCCTCCATTTCCCAATAACATTCACATCTTCCAATACGCAGATGACACCGCCTTTCTAGCACTCAGTAAAACCATACCACATATAAACAGAACCATGAACGATGCCATCAACACATTCACAAACTGGTGTAGTAAGTGGGGATTATCCATTAACTCCACTAAAACTCAGGCAGTAGTCTTCCTTCCTCGTAAACGTCGTTCACGAGTTCTCCGCAACCCATCAAAACTATCCCTTTGTGTACAAAACCAACCCATAAATCCTTCAAAATATGTCACATATCTAGGAATCATCTTTGACCAACATCTAACATGGCGCCCACACTTAAACAAAATCATAGACAAAGCTACAAACCGCCTTAATCTCTTAAAACGCCTAACTGGAACTACATGGGGACTCAAACCACAAACAGTCATAAACACCTATAAAGCATTCCTTCGCCCGATTCTCACTTTTGGACACATAGCATGGCTTGCAGCAGACACACACATCTACCATAAACTACAAATCATGGAACGCCACGCTCTGAGGATCGCTTACTGAATCAAACTACCCAGTCCTACTCAAGAACTCTACGATCGAATCACCTTTCCCCACCTTCTGCTTCACCTTGAAACACTCCGCCTGAAATACATCTCACAGCGCTTTGAGACAGAACACCCACTATTAGAAGACATTATACACACCCACGTACATCATAACGCACCAGCTACACACATATCTTCACCACTCTCACTCCTTTTCACACTCTATCACTATACTATACCACCCGACCACCCTGAAATAGCACGCATACTAGCCTTAAGTTCTCCTACCATCCCTCACATCATTGCACCCTCATATGCCGCACAGTGATCCATCTTGAACGCTAGGGCTCATCTGTCCACATATAGATCTAGAGTCGCCCCTAGATCAGAAGATTATCACTCACTTGTCTTAATTGTGCCAACGTGTTGTCTTGTCTAGTGCACCTCACTTTCATCACATCACTTTCACAGTATACATAGTGTAGATTTACCGACTTTAACTATTGTTGATTATTCGCTCTATATCTTTACCCAGTTATATGGTTATGAGGAAAACTCATAATAATCCCAGATAATGGAAGAAATAAAATTATAAGATCTCAGAAATCTCTTAGCCTACCCACCTTCCCATGTTAACTCCTGTTCCACCACTTCCTCTTCCCACATAGAGGGTGTAGCCCTTTGGGGGTACTAGCCTTTCAGGCTAGTAATTAAAAAAAAAAAAAAAAAAATAATCAGTTCATAACTAAACCTAGCTCAACTTTGGAAGGTTAGCGTGCTTCCGAGGACCCAGTGTAGCATACGCACAGGAGAGAAAGGCACGTGTACCGCCAAATTGAGATCGACGGCAATTTTCATTGTCGGAGGGCGAAGTTAGCTAGAGATAGCAGTCATTGCACGAAGACTGATCATCTCATCAACCATTTTTATTCTTGTTTTTCTGCTTTTTTCTCCCACCATTTCACGGGCTTCGGCCCCGGGACTGA
>JAGDQP010032484.1:848-19225 GCA_022664845.1 Lepisma saccharinum | reverse complement strand
GTGTTCGTTACCTTTCTGTAATTTACTAAGGCCTTTGGAAGCTTTTCAGCACAAGTTTAGTCAAATTACATTTTATTATCCAAAATTAGTGTTTATAATTCTCTCAATCAAACAACAACCCTAACTAAAATTGTATGAAATAATTTTACTGCCAATACAATGTTCCTAGATCTTCGTAATATTCACCAGTACTTGAAGTTTCTTGCATTCATATCAATGATCAAATATAATAATTTTATTTCTTATTTCGTTTTCAAAATATTCATGTTTACCCTTTCTTCTTTTTTCTTGAACTAAATTAACTTTCAACCCTTAGGGACTTAATCGCCTCGTGTGGTTTGGGATACAAATTTTAAAAAAATTCTTAAACTCTTTTTTCCCCCTTTTCTTTTCAAAACTCATTAATTTTTTCTATATTTTTTTCTTCTTCGAACAAGATGGAAGAGCCTCGCGGCATATTAGCGACCTCTCAAGCCACGGTATTAAAATGTGTGTCGTCTATAGAAATTCGTTCAAGAAACACGTGTCTCAACTTGTTTCGTAGATTCATTCAAGGGGGAATGTCTCAATTAGCGAGCTATCAATCCACGGAGTACGTTTGTGTGTCGTCTATAGAGTTTCGTTCAAACTGTAATTAAACTATGGTATTAAAATGTAAATGCGGTATTCATTTTTCCGCTACTCCTACTCTCCAACTCTGAAGGTAGTTCAAAAGAAATCTTGCGTGTTAGAGGCACTATTTTAAGGAACGTTTACATCCTTCTCCTCGTAGTGAAGACAGAGACTTCAGCTGTAAATAAAACAAGAGGTACGTGTATCTATATTCACAAATATAGAAGTAAACAACTTGCTCAAATCACTCTAAATTCAGATCGATCAAAATAGATTCTTTGTTCAAAACTATCAAATAAAATAGTAAAATGTCTGTTCTAATTTCAATGTCTAATATCAGCAAGTCCTCCAATAATTACTAGGTATTTAGGTCTTTTAAGATTAGGTTAGTGCTATTGCTTGGTGAAATGGTAAGTATGTACAGGTGTATCCATTGTGTACAAATAGATCATTTATAGTTGTTTTTCGATGTATGAAAAATGATTATCGATCAGCTACGCTTCCCAGAGATTCGAATAAGGTAAGGAAAATCGTACGCAAAGCGAACATTAAACATGCCTGAGACGTAGTGTTTGGGATTTTAATTTTCATTTCTACACTCGGCTCGAGTTCCGGACCTCGCTCTAGCGCTTCGCTGTAAATTACCAATGTAGAGGTGGTATTAATTTCATTGCACCAGCTCTTTAATTTTAACTCAAATGAACGACGTTGTTGTGTCGGGCGCCAGCCCCTTGGGCTCCCCCTACATGACACCCTCCTCACTTTTATTTCTTTTATACTAAGTTAATATGGGCATTAGAAATCATTAATTATTCATATTCATCCGATGACAGTCTCATTCTATTATTTCACTTCTTTTAGAAAAATGTAAATTAGCAAAATATTTTATTTTTGAAATTGATTTTTAAACTTAATAAGAAATATACAGCAATAGAAACTGTAATATTTTTTTAAAAAATCAATGTATTAATTTAAGGAGCATCCTTACAGGCATCTCAAAGCGACATTGAAGCAGTAATCTCTTTGCCAGGTTAAAAGGTCATGGTTTCATTTCAGATAACTCCGTTAGAAACGCAATAAGCTGGCATGACTTGTAATTTTAGAGGCGAAAGAACTAAATTCAACTTAAATCATGTGCTTAAGACTGTCGTAACCCTGGTAAAACTCATATTATACATGATAGAATGTTCTATGTACTGCTGACGTCACAACAGCGAAAAGAGAAGGATTTAAATTATCGCAATGAATTGCCGAATTCTCATTTTACCCGCAACTGTGATCCAGTGAGACAAGTTACAGTGCATCAGGGAAGAACGGGGGACCTGTGTCAGAAGGGTAAGGAAACACTTCTTTTCGATCTTGCAAATTTCACTTGAAATTTTCAAACACGAAGTAAAATTCTTTGCTAGTGAAACAGCGAATTAGGGAAACATCTATATTTTTAATTGGAACTCAACATCTAAATTTGCAAACTCTCTTTTTGCGCTGAGACGCCAGCAAAACTACAAGACATCTTTTGTTATTCAGTATTGTTATTTCTGCGAACAATTTTGTCTACTTTTTTTGAACTATCACTTAGTGGCTTTTTACTTCAAGTTTCTGCTTTCTTCAGTGTATTCTTTTACTGGAAATTTTCAAATAAATGGAACAAAAAAGGGAAAGTACTGATTATTTATCTCTCCTAAAAACATCAACTGGATTGCGACCCAGGTGACTTACTTATCTACGACTCTTCTTTCTGTTCTTCTACCTTGCTGTAGTGGTTCTCAACCTACGGTCTAACGCTACCCAAGAGGCACAAGGTAGGTACACAACAACGTGTCTTCCTTAAGTTGCATAAAATTATCATAGTTTTTCCCTCACTCGCACCCGTTCGTTTTCCACCTACTCACCCAGATCCGTATTGTTTTCTTTATAACAGTGTATGACGCATCGCTTATTCTCTTTAGGTCCCAGACAAGAGGAAATCCGCATTTATATTTATTCGAGGGTTTAACATTTGGTAGAGTGAGACAACCGAGAACCAAAATGACTGACCCACCACCTGTATCCCATGCGGCCGATGTTTTGGAAGCCTTAACTACATTTAATACCATGCCAAAATTTTCTGGTCTCGACCCGTCACGTGTTGATTGATACCTACTTCCAGCAATACGATGCTTTGGCCGCTTCTGCTACCTGGTCGGATCCACAAACAAAGACGAAATTGCCTCTTCATCTATCCGATACTGCCCATTATTTTCTCTGGTTACTTCAGCTTGACCCAGGGTACGCAATCAAAACATACGCCCAGATCAAAATTGAGCTTGTCAACACATTTCGTGGAATGGCTTCTCCATTCAAAGTTGAGGACATTATACGTAATAAACGGAAAACATTGCTAGAATCCCCATACAATTACGTCATCGCCAAAGAACAACTAATCAGAACTACTTCCTGATTTGCCAGAAGCACATCATCAAGGGTTTAAGTTCCCCATATCTTACAGGTAGTTAGTGATAAGACGATCTTTACTATACCACAACTCATTTCTACGCTCCAGGCCATTGACCACAGAAACATGTCACTCGATCAAATGCGACAAGAGGAAATATTAGAATTACATGAAATGGGGCTAGAACCCCCAGCGGCCAGGTTCGGGCACCGCTACTGTCCCACAGCAACAGCCCGGAACGGATTCCCCTCCATCCCCGCTCCCGCCAAGTTTTTCTCCAACCCCATCCAATGCTGAAATAGCTCAACTTCAGATGCAAATAAACAAATTGCAAGACGCTATTAATTAGCAGCGGTCCAACAAGGAGCGCCGTCCCCAGCAGCCCCAGTGATCAGTCAGAAATGGAAAGGCATTGTTCCCAAATGTCAAATGCCGTTCTGCAATTGAAAAAGACGACCTCTACTGCTCCGCGTCAACAACAATCTCGGTATAGACAACCTAGTTATTTTAACAATCAGCGCTATGATAGAAACTCCTCCAATGGGGGTCGCGCAATATTTTCTTACAGGGTCCCACGCAATAACACCCAATTTCGTGGACCGCCGCGTAATTACGTAAACTAACAGAAGGCAGGTGCACTATCCCACACCAATCCAATCATTTGACGACGTTACTAGAAACCCAACAATTATACAAGCGATTGTAGAGCACCTGTCTCAATGCGTCAAATTCAAAATACAAATTTAAACTAGACAGGCCAGGAATTGCTCGGAACAATTTTACGGGCACATCTAACATTCAGGTTCCTCTAATTAAACATGACAGATTGTACTATGTCCAGGCTCAAATTAATGACGTTCACTATACTCCCGTGCTAGATTGTGGTTACCAATTGCCCCCTAATTGACGAGCATCCACTAATGCTAAGTGTATAATACACTCAGGTACTCTCCAAGGTTTTAATGGTGAACAATTCACCTGTAAAGAAAAGGTCAAATAAGATATTTTTATAGAAACTTATTTTTTCGCCAGGAATTTAAAGTCATCAAATCCAAAGACAACATATTCATTCTTTTCGGTACAGACTTGTTCAATAGACATATATTTCAACTTTCTCCGTCTTCAGGTACTCTCACTTTGCTTTCCTAAAATCGGTACCATAAACATCTCGAACTCAGGCCACTGCCCTTACATATCAAATGTTGGCAGCTGGAATATCCCGCGTTCATACCCCAGAGCCACTCTCTTTTGTTACCACCAAACTATTAATCTTGAATGCACATAGACAATCGTAGGTACCCATTTTGTTGGTCAATTTTTGTACAGAAGAAAAATTTCTTCTCTTTGAACGAAACCCGAACTATTACAAACTAAGAATATTCAAGTACCGACAGGTATTTTTTTCTCCACATCAGAATCATTTAATTGTTCGTAACAACATCAACAAACGAATCCGGCTCAGAAGATTCACGAAAATCGGGCAGCTCCTTCCTTGTCAAATCATCACAGAACTAACGTCGCCAGTCCAAATCGAGGATTCCCCTGAACAAAATGAAGAACAAATTTCTAGGTCGGATTGGATGTCAAGATTGACTCCACGACAATTATGTGCTATTCAAAAACGTATCTATAAATCCAAAAAATTTTATCCATCCCAAATAAAAATTAATCCAGGTATATCAGATGCACAAAAACAGGAAATTCTAAATTTAGTTTTCGAATACAGTGATCGCTGTGCATGGACTGACACATGCACAGGGATTACACATTTACTTGAACATAAAATTGTCACTACAGATTCGAACCCAGTATACGCTCACCCGTTTCCTGTCCCATCTATCTCAGAGACACAATGCGTGCTCAATTGAAATCAATGGAGATACAGAAAATCATGAAACGAATAGTCTTTTCAAATTACAATTACCCGTTCTTTCTGACACGAAAACCAGACTCTTCCCTACATTTCCTCTCTGACTTACGAATTTTTAACAATAAATGCATTACATCGCGTATAGCTATTAAAATATTGAAGAAATAATTTCTAACATGTCTGGAAATAGTTTTTGATTCAGTTCGACATTTTGGCTGCATTCTACCAAATCTCCCTTGCAGAAGATTCCCAGGAATTAACAACATTCCCTGTAGTATCCTATGGTACATGGAAACATATAGTCAGCCAGTTGGGACTGGAATCGTCCCCCTCAGTGTTTTCAGCACTCCCTCAGCTCATTACGCATGGCATTATGATTAAATGTTTTTCAAAATATGCAGACGAGTTGACAATTCATACAAAAACTTATGCTCAAAGCATGCAAATCATCCGAGAACTATTTGAACGTTTACGTGCAGCCAATATCCGCCTTAAGGTTTCCAAAGCCAAGTTTTAATTTTCCAAATTACAAGTGCTCGGCTTCATCGTTTCAGCAACAACAGTAGAAATGTCCCCTAAATTAGTATCTGCTGTAGTCAATTCTCCCCGCTAAAAAAAGAAACATCAAATTAAACAACTCAGTGGTATTGCCAATTTTTTGCGTAAACATTCTAACAAAACCCTTGAATCGATTATTACGGAAATCCGAACCTTTCCGCTGGTCAGACGAAGCGGAATCGTCTTTTCAGGCCATCGATAAGTTGGCAATCACCGCACCCATTTTACAACCCTTTTCAGTGCAAAAAAACTCCAAAATCTGGGTGGAAGCAAGTCAATCTGGCTATGGAGGCTGTCTCTTACAGGAAGGCCTTGGTAACCTCTTGCACCCTGTCTCATATTGCTCCCGAGCCCTCACTGATGCCGAAACACGTTATGACATATTTTCTCTTGAGATGTCCGCAGCTTATTACGTTATCAAAAAGTTCCACCCTTTTTGTATGGCAAATTCTTCCACGTATACAGTGACAATAAAGCTACGTGTCACATCAAAACTACGAAATATCTCAACGGTAAATTAGCAATACTTGCGATATTTTTTAGAATTATGACTTTGATATCACCCATGTACCTTCAGGCCAAAACTCATTTTTCGATGACCTGAGAAGAAACCGCCTTCTCCTCCCCCAGATCAAAGTCAATCCCTCTGGTAGATTCACTAGAATTCCCATTCATTGGTGGTCTCCTTCAAAACTATGAACAAATTGAAATGGCTAGGTTACAGCGTAAAGATACCTATTTTTACAAAATTATTCTTTTTTGAAACACCCATCAACATCATTAGCTAACGATCCCAAGTTCAGCGGGTTCCATTATAGTATGTTATTCGCAGTGGTAAATTGTATTACCTATACATATTACAGAGCATGACCAAATACCTACTCTGCATCTCATTTTGTTTACAAAACAAAGTGGTCACCCAGGTCCACCAATCGAAATTCGGAACGTCACATGCATCTGCTACCAAAACGCTTAATATCTTACTGCAATGCGTCTTCCTTTTGAACATGAAGGCGATAGTATTCAAAATCTGCAGCGAATGTTACCCCTGGCAGGTCATGAAGCCCCAGCTAGGCAAAAAAAATTGGAATCCGCAAATGCCTTTTAGTTAATTTTTTGCAGACATGATAGGACCAATCCAACCCCCTAGCCGCTCACAAAAGTTTATTTTAAACATTATCGATTTGAATACTAGATTTGAAATTATCGTCCCATTAAAATTGAATAACGACCAGGTCTATTGCTGATGCATTAATCCAACATATATTTGTGCGCTTTGGCCTATCACTCACGATTTACCTTGACCGCGGTTCCACAAATACCTCGAGTCTAATGAAAGGTTTGTGTGCAAACCTGAAAATTCATGTAAAATTTTCGGATGTCACTAGACTCTTGCACCGATGGAGATTTACTATCAAACATTAATCCGTCGTTTGACACCCTGTATAATGAACAAGAAACAGGAATGGAGTTTATATGTACCAACGGTTACATTCTCGTATAATCTCCAATCTCACGCTCACAGATTTCCACCATTCTCCCTTCTTTATGGGTATATTACACGTTTATGTATATACACAGACAAAATGTCCAACCAACATAGTCTGGAAACAATGGACACAACACGCGCACAAGTCTATGACAATTTATATCACATTTCCGAAATACAAAAGAAATACTTCCAGAAACATTCCCGCCAATGAGAATATTACCATGGGCAAAAGTTCTTGTTGATAGACTCTGTCCCGAAGCCAGGGGTCTCCAAAATTTTTATCTCTTGTATATTCGATTACCGCCATAATCATCAAACAGATTAACCCCAATCGATATTTAGTCCGTTATGATGACAGCGTGTGCAAGCGCAGAAAAGAAGACACCGTTAGTATATCACTGATAAAGCCAGTAATCACCCCCACGGAGGCATCCAGTACTGATGACCCCGGTTCGGACCCGGACCGCCTCACAACCCTCACTGCCCCAACACACGCAAGTCCGGATATTGATCACATACAACGCATCCAGGACTCATGGCGATACGGGATGTCTATCATAGACATCATTAACCCAAAAAACTGGTAATTCATTTTGCTTTTACATCATACTCACACTACGAAAACGAACGGACACCTTTAATTGGCATTAAATCTTGTCGTTGTTCATTAATAGGAAACTGTATTTCTCGTCCCGAGTATTTTACCGGTCCGCACTCGTGAATAATAATAAGAATGTTAATGTGAATCATTGTTATATTCTGGACAAATTACTTTTATGAACTTCCCGTTTTAGTTCAGGACTGGACAGCAAACCTTGTAGTGTTATTAACTTTCAAGCATATTCTTCTGTAATCATACACGCCAGGAACTTAAGATAGATTGTGTCAGCATAATACACTCAAGCAGAGCATCAGAAGAAAATTTACATTTGTCACGCGTCTTTCAATGCCTGCAACCTAGCTTTCTCAATAGGCAACGGCCGACCTATTGTGACCTCACAAAATCCCCTTCTGCCCGCGAGTGTTGCGTTCTCTGTTCCTTCAGGGAGAGTCCCCCCACCTGACCAAACAATATTAGCGCCCACGAGTTTGAATGGGGATTTTCACCAAAAAGGTCATTTTGCACATTCACTTATATTTTAATTCAAAGTTTGACATTTTCTCTCCTCACTTATTTATTTCATTATGCATGCGATTTCTCCGGGTGCTCCGCTCGCTGCTCTTTCATCTATCCCAACATTTAGCTAGACAATTTTACTAGGATAGTTCCTTTAACTTTACAACTCATTGTTAAAGTGTTTTATCCTTTAGCATTTCGCAGTTTTATTCATTCATAACTCTAGCTTACAGTAACATTTCGGATTGATAGGCATACATAGATAACTTTAGGATATCAATCCTGTCATACAGTTTTTATTCTCTTTATATTTTCGAGCCAATGTACTGACCCAGTTGAGATTATCGCCATCGTAATTGGTATTATCTATATCATATTAGATCTTTTCTGTTCTTGGAATTCATGCCGTTCCTGCAAATGCATACAGCGTGAGAGTCCATTCTCAGTTAAGGCCCCTCCCGTTCATGTACCTGATAGTTTAGTTAGCAGGAACGATTGCTGCTTACCTTCAGCAACGATTGCCGATTCAACTATTATAGAACTGACCCCGCCAGAGCTTAATCATCCCTTAGAGAGTATTCCTTCTAGTTCAACAACTACTTTAATTATTGTTATGTCGTTATCTCAGTTAAAATCCCTTGAATTTTTTTAAGTATAGTGAAGTGCAAAAGTCGATCTAGAGTGTGAGCAAGTAAATAAATGTCCTACACGTATTAAGTACCTCCATTTCAAAAGTGTTAAGGAGATATGAATTTCTGATGACCTCCAGGCATTGCCGATTTTCTATGGACACCATTCTAGCGACATGGTCTTCGTTCCAGTTTGTGTATTCTTCCCTATAACCTTAGTGCGACATAGGCTCGACCTACCTTTATGAACCAGTTATCAACTCCACAAGGACACCAACCCTTCGTATTTCAGTGTCATCTACTCACCCGTAAAGGTGCACTTAAATGTGGAAGCCACTTTGCGCCAAGGTACTTACATGTCCAGGACAGTGACCCCCAGCAGTGTAGACATCAATCTTCAGTGCCCTCTAGTGAAAACAAACCAGTGCTTTTGTGTTCCCGTTCCCTTAATGGAATCTTCATCAAGGACACTGACCAGCGACTTGGCATATACCCAGTAAATTCCAATATATTCGCATTTATCCCATTTTTCATATCTATTATATACAAGATATTAGTGTCTTTTTATTATCCGTTTTATAAATTTCGGTGTTTCCATCTACTCATTTTATATCCTATATTTGAGTGTTGGTGCTTCATATCCCTTTCTGGACTCCACGGAACTTCAAGGCGTGGAGCCCAGTCCCTGCGTAGAAGGAACGTTATTTATTACGTTGCCCATACGGCACATTATATACAAGGAAATTAAATTTTTTACACCATATATCAATTTATTTTGTTGTACCATACACCCTATTCCAAAAAGGATGACCGCATTGATTACGGCAATTTTCAGCTGAAAATTCTCTAAGTGCAACTTCAGATATCTTTGTAAATGGTAAACCAAAGGTACCAGGTTCGAAACCTTCGCAATTGGGAAAAATGGGCAGATTATTTGTTTCTCCTTTTAAGTGCAATAAGACACGTTGAAATGTTAATAAGTGTAGAAAAAAGTAACATTCATTAAAATAGTAATGATACAGTATTTCGAAACCATCCATACATCTGAGCACGTGATCGTTCTGTCACCTACGTTTCCATACGTAAAAGCACATTTGCAATGAAAGGGAAGACAGCAAATTTAGTTCTCGCATTCATAGTACAATAAACAAGAGAAATGAGAGAAAAACAACAGCATTTACAACGTATACCAATGTCATTGTCTTGAACACCGAAAATTCGGTTATGTTTCTTCTGAAGGAGTTCTATAAGAAATAAACAGATAGATGTTTTCATGTTAGCTCATTGGTAGAACGCGTGGCTTCTAATCTTGAGGTCCTGGGTTCGAATTCCGTTCTGAAAAATTTATTTTTATGTTCCTCAAAGCATGAATAATTAGATATAATAATAATAATCAGTTTTATATGTACCAATACAAGCATTTTAGGACACAAGTAATTATTATGTTTAAAATATAACATCAGAGAAGTGGTGGGTGTTGACAGAACGTCGGTATATTATAATTGAATGTTAAAAACAAATTAAATAAATGTTGTTATGTCCAAAGTCGGATCAAAGTGCCATACAACAATTTCACGGTTCCCAAAGTTCATACAAATTCAATATCCCCAAAGCTCATGATCCCCACGAACGATGAGTCACTAAGATACTAAACTGTTCTTCAGTAAAGAAGACAAAAGTTCTTGCCCTAGGTCTGAAATGTTTTTCTCTCTCTCACTCTCTCTTGCTGGCGAATTCTATACCTTCGTCATCTTTTGAAGCGAAGTTATTATTGTCTTATTTGACTCGCCAGCAGATCGCACATAAGTCACCTTTTGTCCTTACATGTAGGTTCACACATTTTGTCTTGAAAAACCTGTCCTTGAAGTCATCGGGCATTGAAGTTCTGTTCTTGTTGACGGTCCCACAACAGAAGTTCTGTTCTTGCACGCTTTATTGCAAGATCGTCAAAAAGATCAGGAGATGAAAAAAGTTGTCCATAAAAATTTTATGCCCAACTCCTTGACATTTTTAAGTCAGTTTGTTGAGCAGTGTGTGGGTCGCAGTCATGTTGTTTGTCTTTCTGGTCATATCTTTACCAAGGTAAACGATCATATCAACAACATATCCCTTGGAATCGCAAAGCATGTACAGTTTGACACCGAATCGCTTATGTTTATTCGGAATATATTATTTGAAAATCAATTTACCTTTGTAAGGAATCATAGCTTCGTCCAGTGCCAAGTTCTCTGTCGGTTGATAGAGGGTGTAATATTTGTCTCGTAAATACTAAAAACAACTTGTCTGAGTTTCCAAAAACGGTCGTAACTGTCGCCGTTCCTGTCTGGTTCATTACTATTGTCAGCAAGGTGCTGGAAACGTAGAATGTGAAGAAATCGAGTTCGGGAGAGAGTCGTCCCATACCAAGGTGTGGATATGAAGCCGGACCGAACCCAGTAGCCAGAAAATCTGCCTCGTTTGTTGTGTTCGATTGACAAGTGCACTGCAAAAAGAATGTATAGTTCAAGTGTAATAGGAGCCTCTATTTTGGATGCCTTGGTTATAGTAACACGCTGCTGATAATATCTGTTAGATTCTATCACCAAC
Source organism: Lepisma saccharinum (assembly GCA_022664845.1). Lineage (NCBI taxonomy): Eukaryota > Metazoa > Arthropoda > Insecta > Zygentoma > Lepismatidae > Lepisma > Lepisma saccharinum. The sequence goes on along the minus strand of JAGDQP010032484.1, from coordinate 7,927 downwards.
ATATTAAAAAAAAAAAATAACATCACAAAATAGAGAGAAAGCGTCGAAGGGGGTGGAGTCAGAAGTAAGTGCTTCTGTCTTTGGTTTGGCCCGGAAAGTAAAAGGAAAAGGTGTAGGGGACGTTTGTTTCTGGGCCGTTGAACCCACCACTGTCTGTAGGTTGGTTGTGTGTCAGATGTCTCGTCATCGGTGTCTGAACCTGTCACAGGAGCCAATGTCTCAGGATCTGGCGTGTGTGAAGTTGGCCCCCCAAATATTTGGGCCAGCCGAGATTTTCCTTGGGCCAGTTAGTACTCAATTTGGGCTGGTTGGGCTAGCCACTTTCAGCTTTTGGGCTAGTCAAATAAAGGAGATAGGGGTGTCCAAAGTTTGGGGGGCTAACTTCACGCTAGCCCCCCAAATGTTTGGGCTAGCCGAGATTTCACTTGGGCTGGGTAGAACTCATTTTGGGCTGGTTGGGCTAGCAACTTTTAGCTTTTGGGCTAGTCAAATAAAGGAGATAGGGGTGTCCAAAGTTTGGGGGGCTAACTTCACGCTAGCCCCCTAAATGTTTGGGCTAGCCGAGATTTCACTTGGGCTGGGTAGAACTCATTTTGGGCTGGTTGGGCCAACAACTTTCAGGTTTTGGGCTAATCAAATAAAGGAGATATGGGTGCCCAAAGTGGCCATAATGACGAAACTCCATCTTAATGATCCGCCACTGAAACTTGGGCTAGCCGAGATTTTCCTTAGGCCAGTTAGTACTCAATTTGGGCTGGTTGGGCTAGCGACTTTCAGCTTTTGTGCTAGTCAAATAAAGGAGATAGGTTTGTCCAAATTTGGGGGCTAACTTCACGCTAGCCCCCCAAACGTTTGGGCTAGCCGAGATTTTCTTTGGGCCAGTTAGAACTCAATTTGGACTGGTTGGGCTAGCCACTTTCAGCCTTTGGGCTAGTCAAATAAATGAGATAGGGGTGTCCAAAATGTCCAAAACGTGGAAACGCTATTTTAACGATACGCCACTGAAACATGGTCCAGCCAAGATTTTTTTTGGGCCAGTTAGAACTCAATTTGGGCTGGTTGGGCTAGCAGCTTTCAGCTTTTGGGCTAGTCAAATAAAGGAGATTGGGGTGTCCAAAATGTCCAAAACGTGGAAACGCCATTTTAACGATACGCCACTGAAACTTGGGCAAGGGTGGTTTCACTTGAACTAGTAAGTACTCAGTTTGGGCAGGTTAGGATAGCCACTTTCATTTTTTTAGCTAGTAAAGGTAAATGATGTTTAAAATTTGGGGTTAGTTTTGAGTTGACCCCTAAATGTTTTGGTCAGGCGAGATTTTATTTCGGACAGGTAATAATACAGTTTACAACAATTTTCAGTTGAGTTTAGAATGCCTTCCGACAATAAATAGAGTATATAATGTAGTGCTATGAATTGAACTTTAAACTGCACACTGACTCTCATTTCTTAAATTTTCTATAATTTCTTAGAGACCTCCCCAGTAGCATACAAACCTGTTTTAAACGTTTACTTTTAGTTTAATTAATTGACTAAACGTTACCGGTTGAAACAAGTACGTTTAAGTTTAAATAATATTTCAACAGACTTGGTATTGTTGAAAATATGTTAATTCAAACGTGGATTCAACTGTTACTTTCAACCATGGTACAGATTTCGTTTGATGGGATTCTTTCTAATTTAATGGAATACAATTTAATGAAAAGCCAATTTAATGCCAATAACTGTTTTTTGTGTTCTCTTTTGCATGTTGAATATACGTCGAATTTCAATCTATACTCCAACGAAAATTTGAATTCGTTGATAAAACGTTAATATTGCGTGCTTTTAATTATTATATTGAACTGTGCCCTAGATTTCATCTTTCCAAGTTAATTGCATACAAATTATGCTTAAACATGAATAGAAAAATTGACTACGTTTCTCACATTCATCATTTGTATGTTGAAAACAGATTGAGTTTTAAACTATATTTCAACGAACATTTAATTTCCTTAATAGTGTGATAATATGAAATGTTTTCAACTTTCATTTTCAACTATGACATATATTTCGCTTTATATGCGTTTCTCTAAAGCGACATATTGCACTTCTTGAGAAATACACATTTAATAGTGTAGCGATGGTCAAAGTGTTAAATAAGGAAAATGCACATAACAAAGAGAGAGGGAAAGTTTCTTTATTCTTATTCTTACATGATGGTGAACCGACACGTCTGGATTTGTGGCGTTTTCAAGACTGCCTTATTTTATAAGTACCGTAAAAGAGTAGTGAGTCCCAAGGTGATTACGTGGCCCAGCTGTAACGTGTCGAGCTACCAACGACGAGTACGGAAGGTTCCAGCTTCGATTCCTGCAGCAGACACTTGGATTATTTACTGTTGGGAAGTTAATACTGTATAATATGATGAAAGCAACGGACAAAGTACAACTAAATGTGTATATCAACAGACAGCCACCATGCTCTGTTTTGACCAACTTCATCGTCCGCTTCTTGATCTCAACTAGTTTCTTCTCAACCAATATTCAACGTCGAATAAGCCGTTGAACAGGAGGACATTTCGGTACATTTACAACTTTAAAATAACGTTTTGGTGCTAATGTTTAATCCACGTATTTTAAACGTACGTGCTACTGTGGCTCATGGGCTCTTGATTTTTTAAAAGAAAAAGCCCAGAAAAGAAATGTACATCTGACGAGGTTACATACCTAGTGCTAATGCATGTGAAATTGCAGAAATTGTGTTGAATTTCTGTGGATTATGGTTTTTGAAAGAAAACAATGCTTAAGGACCCGACACAAACCTTATGGAAATTGGATTTCGGTGGAATTGTCTGAAACCGTGATATGTTGTAGATCTTGTTATCCTGAGAAATTGTCTCCATGGGCACAACCACCAACTATGGGCCCATTTGGCCACTATTAGGCCACATTTTGAAAACACTCAATGATAACAATATTCTTGGATTTTGGTGGAACTGTCTGAAATTTTGATATGTCGTAGATCCTGTTATCCTGAGAAAGATCTTCATGGTCACAACTACAAATCACTTACCTTTTGACCACTACGAGCCCACTTCGTTAAACACTTGCGAAGATATATTCCGAAGGGGTGGAATGGGCTCTGGTGGTAATGATTTTTTCCTGATAAAATATCTGAATGTAGAGGCGTCAGTTGCGGCTGCCGAGCGACTGTAGCTCAGTTGGTAGAGCTTTGGTTCGCAATAGGGCCGCTCGGGTTCAAATCCCTGTCAGGCCATTCTGACTGGGGTTTTCCAGTTTTCCTCAGTCCCGTCAGGCGAATGCCGGTGTGGTACTTATACAATGGACCTGCCGCTACCTTCTCTTTCCCTTTGACCTTTCTCAGGACATATTCAATCCCTAGTAGCACATGCACGTCGACCGACATTGTTCAAATCGCCCACTATGTCTATCGATATTTGCCCGATGTCAGCCGATAGGATGGAAGCCAGTTTGCCTTAATTCAATAATGGAAACATATACACACTATGTGTGCATTGCACTAGCAAAGGATCGTATTAGCGGAAAGTAAGTATGATGATTACACCGACGTTTCATTGGTATTTCTAGCCACCTTTAGTAACTGTGACGGGTGCAAGTCTCAGGTCAAGGGTACAATAATCCTAGGCAAGCATTCATCCGAATTCCAAGACAGGCACGTTAATGACCAGGGCCATCGTTCAAGTGCTATTAGGGCATTTGTCGGTGAAAAGAACTGCAAAACGTGTCAGGACATTTGCAGCAGCGTTTGAACCCACCTGTCTTCCGAGTACCAACTTGGTGCCAGTGCACACGAGGCAGTAGAGCCGCGGTAAGCTATGATATTAGCAACAATTGGCATTTACATTTGTTTTTTGGGACAGATTAACAACTTTCGCCTAATTTCGTCACGTAAGAGGGATGACGTCACTCAGCGATTGCTAAACCCGGGAAAGGGATGGGGAAGGTAGCGACCAGGACCATTAGAGTGTAGGTAGCATTTCAGATTTCACCTGGCGGGATTAAGGAAACCCCTGGCCCAAGTCCGGATGAACCTCCCTATTGCGAACCAAAGCTCTACCAACTGAGTTACAGTCGCTCGGTAGCCCCAGCTGACGCCTGGTGCTATATAGGTTGTGCACGTTCAGATATTTTATCAGGAAAAAATTATTACCGTTAGAGTTCATTTCACCTCTTCTGAATATATCTTCGCAAGTGTTGAACGAAGTGGGCTCGTAGTGGCGGAAAGGTAAGTGATTGGTGGTTGTGACAATGAAGATTTTTCTCAGGATGACAAGATCTACATACAACATATCACGGTTTCAGGCAATTCCACCAAGTCCAATTTCCATAAGCTTTGTGCGGGGTCTTTTCTATTTTGTTACATGTGCACAACACTTTGCTTAAGAGAATACATTTCAATATTTTACACGGGACAAAACGTCAATTTCTGCGACCTATACAGATGCTACAATATTACTAAATGGCAAAGTTTCTGCAATACTTAAAAATAATAATAATAAATAAATATTAACCATGTAACATAGGTGATGAACCTGTACGATGGGCACGTGCCGTGAATGGTGCATGGAGTATGTAGAAGTAGGGCTCTACGTATTTTTTACTTGTGGCACGAGGTGAGGTCGGGTGATCAGTCCCACGCTCGACCGCCCTTAGCTCCCAAGGAGAGACCAGGAGTACCAAGGATACTCTGATATTCAATTTGATAGGAGGCTTAATGCATCTCAGAGCATCAGGCATGGGAGCACTGAGGAAGGGAGCACTTCAGTGTCCTCGGCCGGTTTTTGAATCCGGTGCGCTTGATGCCTTTTTTATTATTCTATTTTCCCTATCCGTAAACCACTGGCTTATAGCACTGATCACTTCAAATCATAGAGCTTCTTAACTTTCATCCCGCCCACTTTCCGAAATTGTGATATTGGGTTCTGCGAGTTCCCACAGTTACAAATAATAATAATAATAAAAAGACCGAAAAAAGTGGGCGTGAGCTCAGTGTAGGCTCTTAAAACAGTTACTTTGTTCGTTAAATTTTAATGTTGGCTGTATAATTTAAAGCCACAAGCAGCCACACTGATTGATCTTATGCAGTGCTTCTTTGCAGTTTCTACTAATAAGTCCTATCGTTGTAGCCGTGTGGTCCTGTTGGCAAAATATGACTCTACTGATGTCCTGGCTGTGTGTACTCTTAACTTGTGAGCATCTTTAGTACCTGAAACAGAATGAGCACGATAGGCGGTATTCACTAGAACTTACTTACTTTAATATCCAGCCAGATTCCGAGATCTAACATACAATAAGCGTCTGGGAGCTAAAGATTCCTAGGAATAGAGCATAGTGCTAATATCTAGGTTCCCATGCAGTAAATGTCTAGGGAATTAGAAGTAATTATTTTGGAAGGAAACTAGGTAAATTTAATTGTGTATGAACTTCTTTAATATTACTAAGTTACATGTTAAATGATTGAGATAGGGCCACGAACACACGATCCTAATTCTAACCTCAATTGATCCACTGATTAACTTATGACAAGAAACACATTAATAGAGATATGATCAATAGCAAGCAGGTAAAACAGTTTCCAACTTACCTAACATTCAATTGATAGGCGACAGTCAGAGAACAGATGTAATAGTTTGTATTTGACGTAATATACAATGTTCGTGAGCTGATAGAACGAAGTCACTGGAAGCACATGATGATTCAACTTCTATCTTCAATACTGAAGTACACAGAGCTGACTCTGGGCAGCAGCACCAAGTCTATTCATAAACGAGCTCTTCAGTTACGATCGAGCGACAGAGCTAGAGTCACAGGCACGAAGTATCGAATGTCATGTTTTTACATCAATCTTGATTTTGATGTTTCAATCAGAGTTCTCTTCTCTGGGAGGTGTGTCCTCACAGAGCACCAACCACAATCGATTCTACCTTTGTTAAGCTGATGCTTTCCTCACTTCGTCCAGCTGACCAAGATGGACTATAGAACTGTCGATACAGCTGAACTTTGTATTGCTAGCCTAAGTTGATATTTAGCCAGCCACGTAAACGTGTAATTTGAGTATTGAGTATTAAATTCGTACCTTTCTTATCTGTCAGTGAAATATGATACTCGTCTGCATCTGTCTCTTTGATTCATGAATGAAATCCAAATCCAAATCTTTGTTAGAACTTAATTACATTTAACTAACAATAATAGTATAGAATGATTAAAATACGAGGTATCTGTTCGTGCCCTGTTGCTTAAAACCAAAAACATAATTATTTTACCTTACACATTTATGGAATGAAATAACACCGAGATATACCTCCGACGCTACCGTTCCAGTATTTCAAGTTCATCAAGTGCCTGAGCCAAGCAAAGAATCATAAATTGTTTGTGATTGAAAACTAATACTTTCTATCCCATGAGAATTTTATTTCTCACCCGATATGAGACTTGCTGAATTTCATTTTGCGGGCAATGGAACGGGTGGCTGTTTTTATTGTTGCTCATTTAAGGTTCCAAGTATGAAATTGTATTAATAAGACTACCGAAAGGAACAATTTGAAAATGATGTTTTAAATATTAATGCGGACAATCATGCACTAATCTTCCCTGAATAACGTGAACCATAAATTTGACTAATTCATATTTTCTTAGATATAGTCCTCCAACAAGTACATGAGAAATAGAGAGTGGTTCCGTCAGAGCAACGTAGATAAAATATTTCCAATTCTAAATGAAATCCAGGTTCATCCCTACAAGAATGCTTTAAACATTTACTAACTCTTTTATATGTTATTGCAATATATAAATTTTATATGAATTATTGCTTTTCCGCGCATTACACAGGTACATTTACGATATTTGTACTAATATATTATATCACTTAACTTTGTGTGCATAGTTAATCGAATACATAATTAATTTCATTTGTATAGTCTTAGAAACTTTAATATTCATGATGTACAAACCACTAAAAGGAGAAGAAAATTATTTCGTATCTAAAACAAGCACACTAACAATACAAGCATTATAATTGTACCCAAAAATATGATAAATACTATTGTTTCCAAAATGAG
>JAGDQP010032482.1:0-21278 GCA_022664845.1 Lepisma saccharinum | reverse complement strand
ATACAGATGCTTATCAGAATAATGGAAACACCTGAACGAAAGTGCAACTTACCAGATTAATATGGTGTCGGGCCACCTTTCGCCTTCAGAACAGCCTTGATGCGACGTGGGATGGAGGCATAGAGGTCGTGAATGGTAGCAAGTGGAATATTACACCATTCCTCGTGCAGGGCATCGGCCAGTTCTGTGAGAGAGGATGGAGGTGGAAATCGTCGCCGGAGTCGTGTTTCCAAGATGGACCACAGATGTTCAATTATGTTGAGATCTGGGGATTGCGCGGGCCAGGGGAGGTGTTGAACTTCATCCCGATGTTCCTCAAACCACGCTGCAACAACTCCAGCTGTGTGAATGGGTGCATTATCATCCTGGAATATGGCGTCATTGTCCGGGAACAACATCCGGACCATAGGATGCAAGTGGTCTCCTAAAATTGCGACATAATCGTTGGCAGTGATGCGTCCGCGAAGTGTGACCACAGGACCCAATGAAAACCATGATATTGCGGCCCACAGCATCACCGTGCCGCCGCCATGTTTCACAGTTGGGCGGAGACACTGCAGATCATACGCTTCTTTGGGCGTTCTCCACACATAAACACGGCCCGTGGTTTGGAATAGGGTGAATGGTGACTCATCCGACCATACCACACGTTTCCAGTCGTCAACGGTCCAAGTTGCATGGTCGCGGCACCATTTGCGGCGTGCTAAAGCGTTCTGGTCCCTGATGAGAGGTTTGGCCCGTGCAACACGACCCCGTAAGTTCATGTCATGTAATTCGCGGCGGACTGTGATTGTCGAAACAGGTTGGGGGAGGTGCTGATTGAGTTCCTCCGTCACTTGCGCCGCAGTGGCACGACGATTCCGCGTGACAATGCGCTTTAATACCCGGCGTGCCCTGTCACTGATGCTTTTCTTCCGCCCACTGTTCCGCTTCTCCGATGTGGTTTTCCTGTGTGTTGTGTAGGCCGTCATCACCTTCGACACTTTCCCTGGCGACACACCTAACACACTAGCCACTGCCGTCACACTCACTCCACATTACCGCGCACCAACAATTTGCCCTCTTTGAAATTCTGAGAGGTCTCCCATTTTACACTACCTCCGTCTGCTGCAGCCACTGCACACTCCTGTTCCACGACGCCTGACGTAGTATGGAGACCGACCTAACACACCACCACCAGCAGTCCGGCGCTGCGGTCGCCACGACACCACTACCAACCCATACATCTGACGTGTTGCCAACTACAGGTGTTTCCATTATTCTGATAAGCATCTGTATATATACACTCGCTTTGTTTCGCTTGGAGCACTGCCCCCAGACCCCCGTAGGGGGTTCTCCCCCCAACTTCAGTGCTTTTGAGAGGATGGGCCTCCTTTATTTTAACCAAAATCTCACTGCAGCACTACACCACCATGGTATCCATCTGTACCCTCCCACGTGGGGCTGCGCCCCCAAAAGGTTTTTTTTCCCCATTTATTGCAGCCTACTCTTGGTCATACACCTTCAAAGAAAATTTCGTTTCTCTACCTTCAATGATTTGGAAATTGGGTTTTTGGGGCGGCCATTTCGGATCCAAGTTGACGACTTTGTGAAAGTTTTCTTATATTGTCGTAACCTACTTGTGATGGTACAACTTCAAGTAAAATTTCATTTATCCAGCTCAAACGGTGTGCAAAATGGGATTTTGGGCGGTCATTTTTTATCCAAGATGGCAACTTTTCCCAAATGTTGTAATATTTCCCTAAACTACTCGTCATAATGCACCTTTATGCCAAATTTCATATCTCTAACGGAAACGGTGTGGAAAATGTTTTTTTAAGTCCGCCATTTTGGATCCAAGATGGCGTCTTTGGGTACATCATGTAATATTTTAGTAACATACAAATGATAATGTATAGTGTTACCAAATTTGATATTTCTAGCTGCAGCCGTTTAGGCTGTGTATTCTACACAACAATGGGTTCAGCGGCCATTTTGAATCCAAGATGGCGACTTTTTCAACATTTCGTAATATTTTCTTGAACTACTAGTGACAATACACCTTTATGTCAAATTTCGTATCTCTAGCTCAAACGATATGGAATATAGATTTCTTGCTTCCGCCATTTTGGATCCAAGATGGCGTCTTTGAACTCATTAGGTAACATTTTCGTAATCAAAAAGTGATGTTGTACTTTTATGCCAAATTTGATTTCAATAGCCCCAGCGGTTTAGGCTGTGTATTCTATACAACAATGGGTTCGGCGGCCATTTTGGATGCAAGATGGCGACCGATTTTGCTCATTAACGAACTTAACCCAGCTATTAAGCCTAGAAACAACATACAAAAATTTGGTTCAAATATCTTCAAAATTATGGCCGCTAGCGTGTTAATATATATATATATATACCAGCATCGTGAGGACAATTGGGGAGCTGCTGTGAATAAAACACAGTGGCGATCACAGTGAGAGCTTCGGCTCTCCTCTCCCAACCCGTCTGGTCAGCGTGGGAGCAGTAGACCAACTCCTCCATTCGGGGAGAGGCCTCATCCACTATGGATTGAATATGGCTGTGATTTATTATATATATACTTTCATATCGTATCGATTTCAATAGGTATATTTTTCTTCGAAATCTACCTAAAAAAACGACATTGATTTATTGGAGTAAGTTGAAATTGTGAGACATACCATTCATAGATACTGTATGTATCTCCTCTAGATGTAGGTAAAATTTGAAGTTTGTAACATTAAAAATGAGGGAGAACATTGTTAAAAACATTGCAATGCTTTTTAATTATGGGCTAGCGTTCGAGGGAGTTTAGGGTACCATAGCATCTTAATGTTAAAGTTGTCGTCACGCATTGACATTTTTGCAACCCGCACTTACACTCTGACATGTATTTTCCCGAAATTCTCTGAAAGTATGGACCCCCCAAAAATTAAAAATACACATTCAAGATGAATGTGTTTAATTTCCATTTAAAAAATCCAGAATATATTAATATAATGAACGTATAGGAGGCAAAACACAGCGTCATGCACTGACATCTCTTCGTCATGCACTGACATTTGTGAATTACCGGCATTAGATGATTTTGTCTTGTAAGTATTGCTTTATTTTTGTACATTCTGAAACTAATGGATTAATTACAGATTCTAGATGAGATATAACTATAAAATATAATGCATGGGCGTAAAATATAATACAATAACTCTTGTATTCCAAAAGTTAAACATTTTAAATCCATATTAGAGCGATTCTACGAATAAGTGAAACCCTGTGGTAAAAAGTCAAACATACAGTGAACATTTTGTAGATTAGTGCAATCAGCTCTTGGAAGGTATTCAGGACTGCAAGTAAGGAAGAGCAAAGGGGGCACGTGCCTATCAGGGATTCCACCAGGACTTTTAGTTTGGGGATGTAAATACAAAATTGGGAAGATGTAAGTGGAATTTTGCACGGTTTCCATCGTTTATGACTGTTAAATTTTTAAAGTTATTTTTTAATTAAGGTGCTCTCGAGAATTTGGGAGTCACATAGGGAAATGGTGTAGGGGTATGATGCCCCCAAACGCCAGATTGGGGGCGGTAAATGAGTATAAGGAGGAGATCTCCTTCGAAGGGGAAGCTAAAATTGGATATTGTTCCCCTTACAAAAAAAACTGCAGTCCTGGGCATATGACGTGTGTTTACTAAAACTAATATAACAAGTCATAGTACAAATGTACAATGAGCTCCTGTTGTTGGATTATTTAAAAAGTTAAATAAAGAATTTATTTAATTATGAGATTTACAATAAAAAATGTAGGAATACGAAATTTAAAACAATATAAGGGAAACGCACCAGTAATGGACACTAGGGACACTTTTCAACGTTATAATGTTTAACTCCAATACAGTTTAATTGTATTGATCAAATGGGAATATTACACGTTCTACATGCTTTCTTCTAAGTGATTTCTAATCATTAGTTTCATCAACATGCACTATTTGAGAGGAAATCACGATCTTCGTCTAACACTGTTTTTGTACAAAACCTAGATGTTTCAGTAATGGACAACAGACCGTATAACTCAAAATAATTAAAATAATCATTGCTGATATTTCGAATATAAGTAGTAAACACGATTATAAGTTTAATGCTCTTCTTCGATTACCTAATTGTTTCATGGAATTCCGAGTAATCGTTCAGAAGGTCCTGGGCTCGAAAACAGCTATCGACCATCCTTACTGAGGTTTTAACGTTTATATTCACTCAGTCATAACAGGCAAACACCCTAATGGCACTTTCAATTTAGGCTTGTCCGACTCCTTCGCGCTTCCTTTCCGCTACACTATCCTGGCCTGAGCTATAGATTCCTTGTGGTTATGAAAATGCAAATTCTAACTTGCCATGAATATCAAAACAATGTCTAATATCGAAACAAATATCTTCTTTAATGGACATCCCACGTCCATCATTCACAAAATGGGACCAAATAATTTCCTGACGACCTTATGGTCATGAAGAGTAATAATCTTTCCCAAGTTGAAATACAGAGTGTTTTAAAACAACACCGACATACCTACGAAATTCCTGATATGAAAATAGGAGAAAAAAGTATAAACCATCGAGGATTCTCAAATGCATTGTTTCGTCGCTATAGGTTTCCGAAAGTGTGGGAAAATGAACTCTAAAACTTGATAGTTCCAATATCAGTAAGAGTAGAACTGAGACTGCATGGCACCCTTAAAAGACTTGAGACCTGCTCTATTCAAACTGCATATTCGAAAATTACGTAATGGATGCCCAAGAAATGTCCAAAGGAAGTAGGGGATTCCCAGACATTCTCCGTAGTAAATGTGGGCTGAAATAAACACGAATAGGACGACTTTCGGTATGAGTACAGATGATAAACGTAATCACTGGCATCTAACCGGGTAATGAGTCTCTTTTACTGAAAAAAGTACAGCAAGTTCACTGAAATCTACGTATTTTGCCCCAGGTTATTATGCAACCATTCATTTTTATATTATAATTGTTCCGCAAAAGAATATGTTTGATATATCGACCAGCCCCCTAAATTTTGCCCAGACCCCCGTAAGATTTATGTCTGGCCTGATGGTCGGCCGTAGGTTCGAATCTACGTACCTCCATTGCCAATCCAATCCAATATACACGAAAAAAGAGAACCGACCTCATTAATAGGTCACTGGTTGGAATCCAGGCTGCGGCGTGGACGTTTGTGGATTGTAACAGTATTGCACGTCATCGAGACGGACCGAAACTCATAGTTACTAGAATGACCTATACAAATTAAACCAAGTTTTACGAAAACGAGTAAAGCTGCAAGGTGCTTTTACAATCCCGCCCCTCATGCATTACTAAGTTTTCATTCAAGGTCTGAGAAAATTATTGGGATGAAAGTTGTTTGGTGATAATTTTGGCCAAAGGAAACGCTTCGCTTTACTTGAAAAGCTATTGTTTTGCACTTCTTTTCACTTCCGTTAAACCGACAGGGGAAGGATTCCAATAACAAAAGAAGTTAGAATGATTTCTGACAGTTTCGAGTTTTGAGACCAGTCCACTGGTAAACAGACATACCACACAAAGGATTGAAATATTTGTGATGAGATATTTGTTAAGAATGCAATAGCCGACCGCTGTAGTCGGTTCTATTTAAATCCTTCTCTCGACCATCGCTGTAGGAACAATGCTGTCTTTAGTTGCATTTTTAAGATGAATTAATGGCGTTCTTTGCCGCAAGGTCACCATTGAATGTTGTTCTTCGACCTGAGCTGTTTCATAAGTGCAAGACAGGTGCAAAGAGGAAAATAACGCAAAATATCTCATTGAAATACGCTAAAATTGTACACAAAATTATATCCTTTTGTGGCTTATCAAGAAAACGAGGTCTAAGTTTGTTGCAATAAGTATAGTAGGATTGAGCTTCCACACCCTGGGCAAGATGAATCGATGCTTATTCACTATTGTCTCCATTGGACGAACTTCTGGTTAACGTCCAAATCACACATATAATTTTCAGTGATTTTCGAGCCACTACTTTCAATTTGTACTACCAACAGCCGTATCTCGCTTAATAGAGAGTTGGCTTCCGATTCAGGAGGTGCTGGGTTCGATACCAGTGATCGCCTATCCTGACGTTCAGCTTAGGTCCTTGCTATCTCCTTCTAGAATCCTTTCCTCTACTCCATCCTGACCTGAGCCATATTTGGCTAAATACCATAAGTCAGCAACGTTCAATGTGCCCATGTGAGTTTGAAATTGACACCAGTGTTCCTTGTGTGCTAGATTTTTTGTAGTGCTTCTCGCGTACATTCAAGGGACGAACAAAGATAAAATGTGTTTTATACTTCCTTAAATTGACGGCCGTTGTAGTTTGTGACCAGTATAATGCTCGGTTTCTATTTAGTTTTCATTCAATTAATGTATAAATTACGATGTTACTTCAGCTCATATTTTCAATAATATTCTTCTTTTTGTGGTTTAAAAGTGATCCACATAAATCAGATACATAAAAAAATATTTGAGGATTTTTTTATATGTTCATATATATCAGTAGTAGTGCGGACTATCTTGTGGAATATTTTCAAGCATTTGAAATAACTCAATCAATATAATATAGTCTTGCAAGGTGGTTGAAATATTATGTTTGAGATATTGAAATATTTCTCTTTCAAGAAAATTCATATTCCCGTGAGTATTTTATAATTTTTCAGAAACTTTCAATGAGTATGGTAAATAAGGAAGCGACAAAACAAAGAATGCAGTTAAACAACTGTATTCCCACAGCAAAAGTGATGATTAAGTCTTTTTCTTCTTTTTATCTTTGCAGATGTTCATGAAAAGAGCAAAACATTTTTGAAAGAAAATACATATACATAAATGTAACAAAGTATTTGGAATCCTGAATATAGTGAATGAATAGCGAGAGTAAGGTGATATCAAAAGCATTTATTAGAAGCTTCATTATTTTCTTATTTAAGGACGGCTTAACATTGTTATTTGTTGCTGCTTGTTTTCAAGTTGACATTACAGCAGTGTAAGGTACGCCTATAGCGACATTGTTACAAAATGGGATAAAGAATATTGAAATAACGTTCCATTTTGAAACATGTCTGGGGTTACAAATGATATGATGCAAAGTACGTTATTTTACTCATATCACATTTTATGCAAGTGTGGATTCTTTGGAAAGCAATATTCAGGTGAACAGTCTAATTTATATTTTCAGAAATTATTCAGGTTTTCTTTATTAATACGTTTAGAACGTCCACGAATTGGAGAAGCTGAGTTAGTCTACTTGTTACTTTCTACACACACGGACTCAGTTCTATCTTGAATTTATTCAGTATTAACACTATTGTTGAGATAGTACATTATTAACAACCCAAATATCTTCCTTTGTATATTTACAAATCTTATCAGCGTATAAATATGAGTAATATATAACAAATAACAAGCTAGGTTTAAAATTCGTGGTTCTTTCAACTCTACTGTAAAGCGGTTTACATCTGATGATCCCCATATATAAAATCATTGTGTCTTACCCGTAATTGATGTATGGCTGTGAAACTTGGACGTTGAATGTGCAAGTGACTCAAAGATTGAGTCACACAAAGAGCAATCGAGAAATGCATGTTAGGAATTACCAGGAGGGTCAGGAAGACAAATGTATTTGCACACAAATAAATGTAGAAGATATAATCAAGGCTACGAAGAAGATGAAGTGGAGATGGGCTCGTCATGTAGCAAGACGAACAGATGGAAGATGGACAAAAAGTGTACTACATTGGATTCCTAGAGAAAAGAAACGACAGACGACGTCCAAATGCAAGATGGGTAGATGAAATCAAGCGTTTTTCAGGAGCTACATGGAAGAGGAGAGCAGCAGACCGAGATATGTGGAAAAAAAGGGGGGAAGCTTTCATCCAGCAGTGAATAGAAAACGGCTGAATGTGATGATGATATATAATTGGAATTTGAAGATGGATATTTTGATATGCAGTAGGTGAACAAAAAATTTAGTGTGAGTTGCGTGTCCGGGTGCAAAGTAAAGTAGTTTGGTAATGAAAAATGAGTACAGTATTTTGGTGATATACAACAAACCAAATGTTTTGGTAATCATCACTGATTTTTTGTTAATAATCAGAATATTAGTCAGGGCGCCAGACTTGTGCACTCTGCAAGGAAAGTCTTCCGTGTCCTGATCGGGATTTGAACCGGGCTGCCCGGTTCGTAGCCACACACACTACCGAATGAACTATGGCGACTCGTATACCTTTTTGGTAGTAAGTTTAATTATAGCTTGATTTTCTGTCTAATTCTAAACTTCATTACAAATTGTATGGTTCTGAATGGTTCTATGTCTCTCAATGATTTTTAAAGTATCTCATAATTTTTAAAGTCCGTTGTTGTTGCTGTTGTTGTTATTGCCGCAGACCATTACGATCAGTCTGTGTCTTTCTTGTTTCTTGAACAAGTAGTGTAGCTAGAATTGAGAATTTTTGAATTTATCTTAAGGCCTTTTGGCAACTATGGCTCAGGCTGTATGGATGATAAGATGAATTGGTGGAATGAAAAAAGTGGGAGGAAACTGGAACACCCCGAGAAAACCCACGCACACGGTGTTTGTTCACCATAAAGCCCATATTGCATGAGCACTGAGCAGGTATCGGTCCGACGACCTCTAGCACCAGAGGTGAGTGCTCTACCAACTGAGCCACCGCGACCTTCAGTGTACCTAGATATATTCTTTAGGGTCACTATTTGGTAGGGGGAAACCGAACTTCCGATTTTATAAGTAATGTTAACCTCACACTTTTTCAAATATATATATACGCACTATTACCTCTACTGCTTTGGCTCCAGGAACCTATACCATGTCGTGGATAACAATTATGTTTACTATATTCATCGTAATAATCTGCGGTAATAATAACAACAACAATAGACTCATATTTGACAGACTATAAAAATAATTTACAAGCACACAATTTGTTAATGAAGTTCTGAATTTGGCAGAAAATAATAAAATAAGGTGTTAATTAAATTTACTGCCCAAATGATATACGAGTCACCGTCCTTCCAGTGGTAGCGCGCGTCACCACGAATTAGGTGGCCCGGGTTCAAATCCCTGCCAGGACACTGGAGACTTTTCTCGCAGTGTTCATATGCCTACCGCTCTCAGTATGATTAAATTTAGGTAATCGTGACTATTATCAACACATTTGATCCTCAGTGTACCAACCATATAGTTAGTTTTCATTATCAAACTTTTCTTCCTGTATGGGACGTTGATATTTTACCTAGTACCTTCATCTCTCTCTCTCTCTCTCTCTCTTTTATCTATCTATCTACCTCTCTCTCTCTCTCTCTCTCTCTCTCTCTCTGCATATGTATGCATACATGATAGTTCTCAAACTTGAAATGCTACAATTTTACATTGTCACAGGACATGATGAAAGAAAACGCTACGTAATTGCAAGCAAATAAAATCTCAGGATTTTCTCAGAAACTTTAGAAAATCGAATAGAAGGAATGAAATCACTTCCTTTTTTACTGTAGAATTTTTCCTAATAACCACCAATTATCCCCTCTGATGTTACATTTATCTTGCATTTATACTAAAATATGGAGAAGTTTTAAAGCCAGGGAAGATGAGTGTTTCTACGGTGTAGTAAAACTAACACTAATAATGCTCTTTCTTCCACTTACAGCATTAGGGACTTTATGAAAAGAGCTCACAATGCTTCTCTTACTATTAGAATTGGTTGACTAATAGTGACTGTCTGCACGTGAGACCACTCCCAACAAAACAACAACTTACATCTTTGTTATTGTACGACAAAACCTACGAAAGTTATTTAGTATATTAGTACAATTTCCATCAGTGTGAAAAGATTAGTTGCGATCAGAATTTATTGCATTTGATAAGTTGAATGTAAGTTTAACTGACTATCAGCCATCGAAAACATGTTCAGGGAGTACGCCAGGAATGTGGTCGAAGAGGGTTGTCTAAAATTGTTGGAGGGTGTAATTCATGTTCACTTATACACTATATTATACACTTATACAGTCATCCATTATATCTTACCATGTATGCATACATACGCGCGCGCGTGTGTGTGTATGTGTGCGCGCGAGTGTTTCTGTTTGTCATTCATACTTTTCAAAATGAGAATTGTGCATAACCACATAAGGACAACTTCATTATTGTGTGTAAATAGTTTCACAAGCATTATTATTATTATTATTATTATTATTATTTGTAATATGACTATGTATTTTTTTCTCTCATAGTTCTATGTAATTTTATAATTCTATTCGTGTGGTGCACTAGTGGCAATTCCAGCTGTATGTTTACCAAATAAAATATTTTCAACATTTTTATTTACTTGCGAAGAAAATCAAACAACTTATTCCTCTGTCGTTAGGTAAGAAACTGATTTTAACCTACGAGAAGATTTGATCTTCACACTTTGGATCATTTTCATCGATTAGAATGAATTACCAACAGAACTATTATCCTTCAAATAATTTTATATATTCTTATTTCTCTTTTTGCATTTGTCTAGCTTTTGCAAGCCTTAATTTGGACAGATATCTACTATTAAATTTTAATTACTATGAAAGAGATTATTTACTTCAACTATGTTTTTAGAGCAAGAAATAATACATTTTAAATATAAGTAAGCTGTACTTTTCTCAAGCTCTCCTGCAGTGTATATCAAAATTACATCGCAGTTGATAAAATAACTTAGTGGAAATTGTATGCACTTCTTATTCCAAGATTCTCGGATCGATGCCCAAAGTGACCGATTTCATTGAGGCTTTCCAAACAAATCCTGAAATTAGGGCATCCACTTCCACAAATTCAGTCTTCCTAACAGTGTGAAGGTGACTTGACCTACGGATTGTAAAATATCATTTTTAGTTTTTTTTCGGAATGCTCAATGAGAAGCAGAAACAAATTAAAAATGCAAAATTCAACTTTTGAAAAATAATGTTATTTTCAAGTAAGTCGCTAACATATACAAAAGTTTGTATATTTCCGGAGGAACGTTTCTGGTATCTACTTTTCGATTTTCTGTCGCTACAAATCAAAGCATTGATGGATGTTTGAATAAAATTCTTTAAACTTTCAAGACGAGAAAATATTACTCATGATCTCGTTTGTTTTTGAATTCATGCAGAAATTTGCCTGCAGTTTAATCATTGTGCCTTACCTGTAATATTGTACGGTTCTGAAACTTGGACATTGAAGGAAGAAGCGACTCAAAGATTGAGTCAGACAAAGAGCAATGCAGAAATGCATGTTAGGAATAACCAGGAGGGACAAGAAAACAAATGAATGAATTCGCGAACAAAGGTAGAAGATATAATCAACACTGTGAAGATGATGAAGTGGAGATGGGCCGGTTACATAGCTAGACCAACAGATGGAAGATGGACGAGGAATGTACTACATGTACGATGGATTACCAGAGAAAAGAAACGACCGACGTCCAAATGCAAGATGGACAGATGAAATAAAGCGTTTTCCAAGAGCTACATTGATGAGAATAGCAGCAGATCGATTAATGTGGAAAGCATCCCCAGTGAGGTAACATTCGCTGCCTTGCACAAGGTGTTCGGAGTCCACGTTAAACTTTACGTCCTTTCCTTAGGACACCTTCATTTAATGGAAGACAATGACAAATCACTTTCAGTTCATATTGCCCAGGAACGTTCTGGTCAGGACCTGCCCTCAGGCAAAATATTAATTATAAGTATATATACGTTAATTACGTAGTAATAATTTAATTTAATTGCTGTAAAGAAACTATTAGAGCACACTATCATAGTCTCGCCCATCCATTGCCACCCGCTCTCGATATGTGTGGGTTAAAATGGTTTCGTTTACGACCGTTCCCGCCCGAGGACGATCGATAAGTGCAGTCAGGGATTCCACCAGGATTTTCAGTTTGGGTTCGTGGAAAGTCAAAATTGGGAGGGTATAAGTGACGTTTTTCACGGTTTATATAGCTTTTTAACCATAAAACATTTAAAGTTGGGGGTTCTGGCACAATTACTAAGTGCAGTAGCTAAACAACAGACGTCCTAGACCTCCTTAGGTCGTCCGATTTGCAGTACAGACATCACCGACACATTTGTTGGAGATTCCTGTTTGCCCGAAAGAACTACGTTGTAACTATTTTATAATGACACCTCGTCTATAGTTAGGTACTCTGTGTCACTATATTATTCCTCATAAGTAATGTGTTTTTCAGCCTTAGGTTAGATAGCTTAGCAGACCATAATTTCACATAATGCGACAAATATATGTTTCAACCATGTATATAACGTCATTCCAAACCTCATTTTAGAGCAGGATTTTCCAAGAACCAACGTTCTTTTAAAATCTCTATTGTTGTTTGACCTTGAGAAGTTGACGTTGGGTATCCTGACAAATTTCCTTACTCTCCCATTTAATAATAATAATAATTTTATTGTCATTAAGCCAGTATGGCAATAGAGAATGTCAAGGTAGGTACAAATATTTACAAAATATATGTAAATAGAGCGCACTGAATTACAATAAGAAATTTACAATTGAATCGGCAGTTTGAAGAAGGCAATAAACGCCAAAAATGTGAAAATCTACTTTATGCCGGATTTGATATCTGGAAGGGATGGCGCATCTATACAATACACAAAGAAAGCCAAAAACATTAGTAAAACCTTCAAAAATAGGTGCGAAATAGAGATGGGCAAAACTAGCGTAGCAGCTATTTTTCACTGCTACATGGGATAAATTGCTATGACTGCTACAACCGATGAAAAATAGCAGTTTCTGGCTTAGCTGCTATTTTTCTCCGAAGCTTTTTAATGGTAAAACGAATTGTGTCCTGTTTTCTAAACAAACAGAACTGCTGGGAGAACGGAACAAAATGGCAGAGACTTGTCTGCAGAGAGGACAACCATGATGTGTGAACACTGCGTAATTAGTAGCGTCTGTTACTCGTGTACAGAATTGATATAAAGAGCTCTCAGAAATAAGTGGGTGGTAGTTGGCTACGTGGAGTAATGGATAAGGCGTCGAAGTTGTGATACGGTGGTCCCGGGTTAGAGACCAGTTTATAGCAAGTTTTTATTTTTTAAATGATTTATATTTAATTTATATTATAAATAGGTTATTTTGAAATGTTATTGTTTAATTTGTTTCATAACTTTATTTGCACCTAACGTTTTTTTTTGGTAATATTTTCCGTTTATTCTGATTCTGTAGTCCAATTCAGATTTAATAAAATGGTAAAAAAACGGGTAAGGCATTGGACTTGGGATTCAGTGGTCCCGGGTTCGGTACTCCTTCACCTAAAGTGTTTTTTTTATTTTTAAGAGAAATTCCTTTTTATTTTGTAATTTCGAAGGAAAGCTCTGGTCTTGCGATTATTCATTTTTCTTCCCTTGAGGCAGTGAAAACAGTACGCACATTAAAAAGTTTATAAAATTCACATAGTTTAGAAAAAATGAATCAGAATTTGAAGAAGAGAACAAACGCTAAAAAATCGAAATTAGTTTTTCACTAAGAAACGCACTTATCATAAGGTAGAAGAATGATAGCTAGTTATAGAATGATTTATCTGGCCTTGGAAATATTAGTCAGTTTGAAGAAGTTAACAAGGCCACTAGTGTCTCAAAACAAGAAGTCCTATTTTCGAATGTCTGAGAAAACACGACTCAGTCGCGTCTGCAATAAAAGAGAACACCATACCTGACTTTACCAAACTTCTACCTGCCCTTGGTCACTAATTGCATTAAATTTCCTAATACGTGTATATAATAATAACAATAAATCACAGCCATATTCAATCCACTACTGGATGATGCCTCTCCCCGAAGGGAGGAGTTGGTCTACTGCTCCCACGCTGTCCAGACGGGTTGGGAGAGGAGAACCGAAGCTCTCACTGTGATCGCCACTGTATTTTATGCACAGGAGCTCCCCAATTGTCCACACGATGCTGGGTCAACACCGGGTATCGAACCCGGGACCGCTCGCACTGAAGTCGAGCGCGCTACCGACTAAGCTAGGCAGCAGCTCAATGTGTTTATATATATATATATATCATCATCATATTCAGCCGTTTTCTATCCACTGCTGGATGAAGGCCTTCCCCTTTTGTTTCCACATATCACGGTCTGCTGATATCCTCATCCATGTACCTCCTGAAAAACGCTTGATTTCATCTACCCATCTTACATTTGGACGTCGTCTCGGTCGTTTCTTTTCTCTAGGAATCCAGTGTAGTACATTTGTCGTCCACCTTCCATCTGTTCGTCTAGCTATGTGACCGGTCCATTTCCACTTCATCTTCTTTTCAGTCTTGATTACATCCTCTACCTTTGTTTGTGCGCGAATCCATTCATTTGTCTTCCTGTCTCTCCTGGTTATTCCTAGCATGCATCTTTCCATTGCTCTTTGTATGACTTTCAATCTTTGAGTCGTTTGCGCATTCAATGTCCAAGTTTCGCAGCCGTACATCATTACAGGTAAGACACATTGATTATAAACTTTACGCTTCAGACACATTGGAAGTTTGCTTTTCAAAATAAAGTGTAGCCTTCCAAAAGAACTCCACGCCATTTTACATCTTCTATTTATTCCATCAGTCAACTTTGCATGCGATGTTTTAAGCTGACCTAGGTAAACATACTCATCAACTATGCCTATTGTCTCTCCGTTAATCTTCACTTCGTTCTTTTCAGCATGTTGGTTGTACATTACTTTTGTTTTACTTAAGTTCATTTTAAGGCCTATTTTCGAACTCTCGTTACTCAGTTCTTCCATTCTGGTTTGTAGTTCTTCTGCACTTGAAGCAAACAGGACTATATCATCAGCGAACCGTACACACTAAAATCAAAAGAGCAGATTCCGCTCAAATCGAACGGAAAAAGTGACCACTCGTTTAGAGCGAATTTTGATCGGAGCAAAGATGAGAAATTTTCGCTCGAAAAAAGAGCGAAAATCTGTGGTAGTCTATTTCAATGGAAACCTAGATATTGTATTTGTATAGATGCAGATACAATTTACATCTTGTGAACATGAAAACGACGCAATAAAATGTACAAAAGTGTGAATGGGAGCATGTACTAAAAAGAAAAGTACTGTACTTGTGAATGAGAATTAGTAAAATGAAACTAAACCTGGAGGAGATTTAAACCCGGTACCGTTCGATCAACTATCCAACGCGTTAATCCCTCAACCAAGAGTCCAACTGCGAGAATTCGTTCTCGGAATTGTTTCTTTCGTCTCTTCAGGTACTTGATTACAACGTTGAAAGATTTCTTGTACGTATATATCTTACTCCTGACGTTTTTTGGTGTATTTTACTAACAGAAAAGTTTCAAAGTTCTGTTTTCTCATTTTTAACTATACATAACGCTATAAATTTCACAGTATAGCTTAGTCTTTCGATAACTTTGCTTTTACAAATGGCGAAGACCAATGTTGACTAGTAGCCATGCCCATGATGCATTGCAAATCGCTCTAAAAAGAGTGGAATTCAAACCGATCTACAAAGATGAGAAAATTCACTCCTAAACGATGAGAAATTGAAGCACCAAATCACTCTAAAAAGATGAGAAATCGCTCTTTCAACTTTGACGACTCAATAAAAATGGCTCTTTTAAGAGTGAAAAAATAAATTACATTGAAAAGAGCGAAATTCCATCTAGAAAGAGTACATTTTCCATTCAACGCGGTAATGTTTTGTTAGAAACCACTCATTTTGGATCGAAAATTCCGCTCGAAAAGGAGCGGTCCCGCTTTTCCATCTAAAAAGAGTGAAAATTCCGCTCTTTTGATTTAGTGTGTAGTTGATGAAGTTATTCGTCATTAATTTTAATTCCAACTTCATCCCAATTTAAATTCTGGAACACTCTCTCCAGTACCGCACAAACAGTTTTGGAGAAATTGAATCTCCTTGCCTTACCCCTTTCCCAACTTTAAATTTTTCACTGTCTTGATGTAGTCTAATGACAGAAGTGGAAGTCGAGTAAATGTTTCGCAGTAACTTGATGTATGCTTTTTCGATGCCTTGATGTTCAAGTGATTTAAGTACTGCTCACAAGGAGACCGAATCGAAAGCTTTTTCGAAATCTATGGATCCCAAACATAGTGGAAGTTCATATTCATTAGTCCTTTCCATAACTTCATTCAATGTTTGTATGTGATCCATTGTGCTAAATCCACGACGAAATCCGGCATGTTCCCTTCCCTGGCTAAAATCTAAGTCTCGTTCAATACGATTCAAAATAATTTTGGTGAGCATTTTGTATAGAACTGACAGTAAACTAATTGGTCTGTAGTTTTCGACGCGTTCTTTGTCCCCTTTCATGTACAACAAAATTATAACGGCATTGTTCCAACTTGAGGGTATTTCTCTCTTCCTCAGGCACATCGAGAATAATTTAGCAAGTTCCTCTTTCATTTTTTCACCTCCCCATTTAAACATCTCTGCTGTGAGTCCATCTTCTCCTGGCGATTTTCCGTTCTTCATCCCTCAAAGTACTTTATCCACTTCTTCTTTCATTACGTCTGGGATTTCTACATCATTTTTTTCTGAGATTTCATTTCCTAGCTCTTCCTCGGAGTAGTACAATTCTGTGTAGAAAGTTTATATGGTAAGAGAAACGGTTTTTTTTTAAAAAAAAAAGACGAAGAAAATCACACTATGATTCGACCTTGGGTTCTCCGTATTAGCTTTCCGACATGGTACCCATCCAGTAAATTGATAATTGGAAACTGTCTGCTTGTCAGTCTCATTTACGGTGAAGGAATAATGCGCCTGTGCGAGAATGATCCCGCCTTAATAGGAATTCCTTGTATTTGAGACACTACTACATGGCACTTGTGACTAGTGACAGTTAGAGTGCATGTGAAAACACAAGTTAATCGTGCGTGGAATAAAAAAATACCCTACCTGACTTATCTAACCTCCACATGCGTTTGTTCACTAATCTTATTAAATTTTCTAATTCGTTTATACATATATATAAAAAAGAGAAACGTTATTTTCATTAAGATAGAAAACTACGCCTTGTTTCGATCCAGGCATTAGCTTTCGAACATGCTATCAATATGCTAAATTGCCAACCGGATGCAGTTGTTTGGAAGTGCTATTTACTGTTAAGGAGTAATGCGCATGCGCGAGGATGGCTCAGACCTTCCTGTCGCAAGATTTTTTTCAGCTCAACGCGCAGGGCTGGGCAGCCATTTTGGCAACATCCGGAGCACACTTGGAAAGACTTCCGGTACGCCACAGAACTTTTGAGTAAACAGTACTTTTGCGTATGCCCACCGCTAACAGGGGTCTGTGCCCCCCCCCCCCGCGGCTGACGCCGCCCAGCTCCCTTCGGACGCACCCTGACCCTCCCCCCTTGCACAGCTCTTGTGGGTTTATATACATCCTAGTTTTTAGTGGCATCTTTTAAAATTGTAAATCACAACTTTTATTAAATTTCCTTTTGTGTATTTACATAAAAAACGAAAAACTTTAATTTTCTTTTAAAAAAATATGTAAAGAGTCAACGCCAGGGTTTGAAGCCCGATCCTTTAGATCAGTTTTCCGACGTCTTGACCACAAGACCAAACTGCAACTGCCGGATTGAGCGCTTCTCGCTGTTACTTATCATTACTTCCCGTAACAGTGATAAGCGAGAGTGGGCTATTCCTACCGGAAGTGTTTCACTTGGCTGCCCAGCCCTGCGAGAAGAGCTAAAAAAAAATCTTGCCTTCCTGTCGCTAGTCGCAAGTTATAGTAATTCAGCATGAAACAATTACGCTTCCCCCTACCCACCGCTTGATACTTTCCTGATTTAATTGTGTTTTGATATACTGTTTCTTCTCCACCAGTAAATCCAAGCTCCGATAATTACATAGAATAGTTTTACAACAGTTATGGTAGGAACTAAACTACCTTCTTCTATATCTCTGCTGCACACGTAACAGGATACAGGTAAGTAGGTTAATCTAAAATATTGTTTTAAACTTCTTTTTCACAGACGGGAATAACTAACTCGCATTTAGATACGTTTTCATACACTGATATTTTTAACTGCTTTTGTTAACAGATGTTTACATATAGTAACTATTGCTATCACTGTTACGGAATAAAAGCAGTTTTGCACATTTGTAGGGCTAAATTTCCGTCAGTGGGTAGACGAAAAAAAAATTGAATTTATTACATAGGCCCCCTACTTGTAACTTTCGAGTTCATTGTACATACATTTCTTGTAAATAACATTCATTTGAAGGTTTCTATTGCGTTTTTCTTCATTTTCTGGTCGATTTTTCTATTCTTACGTCTCGGCACTTAAAAATGTGCAAACGTTTTTCCATACGTTTGAAGAAGGAAACAAATCCACCAACTTTTTTTAACTCTACAGGAAAAAATACAATACTTGTAAACTGTCTGAGCAGTACGAAAGTATCAGAAGACCGTTTTGAATATTCAGTAGCAATATTGTTTCCTTTCAATAAATAATAAACATAATATACAGTTTTTGTTAATTTCCCACAAAACAGCTTTTTGGATTTGTTTCCTTCTTCAAACATACGATTCAATTATTCTGAAATAAATTAGTCAAAGTATTCATTTATGGAGTAGAATGGAACAGTTACTAACCATTTACGTAGTTTCTTTTTAAACACAGTATCTGGTAAGATCTTAAATTCCTGTGGTAATTTATTATAGAGTTTGTACCCTAGGTTTTCATAGCCTTTCGAACATTTTGTTAATCTGTTGAATAGGACATCAAACAGATTATTATTCCTACATTGTAATGTAGGTAGCTGTTTTTGAGTATGCAACAAAACCATGAAAATGTACAAAATTACTACAGTCAAAACTCTTTAATCTAATAAAAATAGGTTTGCAGTGCTCAGTACATTTTGAATCAGAGATTATCCGGACAGCTTTCTTTTGTAGTAGTAGGATATCATTTATATGAGCACTATTGCCCCATAGTAATATTCCATACGACACAATACTCTGAAAAAATGCAAAATACTCTGTCCTCGCATAATTATCTTGTACACAAAGTTTTAGGTTTCTTAGGAGATAGATTACTCTAGATAGCCTATTGGTAATATATTTAACATAGAAATCCGATGTCAACTGATTATCAATCATGATTCATAAGTATTTTACGGTAACAGAAATTTCTACGGGCATAGTTCTGAGACTAAAGTACATTATGCTGCGTCTTACTATCATTTAGAAGAAAACCGTTTGCTCTAAACCATATTGCAGCATGAGATAGCGTATTATTAGTTAATGCTGTCAGAGACTTAAAGTCGTTGTTGGAATTTAAAAAGCTGTGTCATCTGCGTACAAAATTGAAGTTGATAATATACATGCAGGTAAATAATTTATCATTACAAGAAATAGAAAAGGACCCAATACGGAACATTGAGGAACACCACATAAAAACTCTTTCTACGCTGGACTGCTGTCCTCCAATTGACACTATTTGCATGCGGTCATTCAAATAAGTCTCAAGTATCTTAAGGGCAGCTTTGCGTATACGGTAATGAAATAACTTTTCTAACAGGAGCTTGTGGTCTACACAGTCAAAAGCTTTACTTAGGTCACAGAAAGTCGCCTGAGCAAATCCCTTGTTTTGAAAGACATGGTGTACGTTCTTAGCTAGTGAATCAACAGCATCAATTGTTGGCCTGCCCACCCTGAATCTAAACTGATTGTTATTAATTAAATTATAGTGTTTGGTGAACATTTGTTACTGCGGCGATGAACTTGTGAGTTCCATAAGCCATATAATTAGTTAGTTTATTCAAGGTGCTTCTGATTAGAATATTTTTAATTTGAATTCTATTTATGGCCTTTAGGCATCTAAGGCTCAGACCGGAGAAGGGAGGGAGGATTCGGAAAGGTGTCGGCCGGAACCTATGTTGAAGCTGGCATTTCGGCATTTGCCCGGTGTCACTGAAGAAAAAACCTGGAAAACCTCAGTCAGGATGGTCACCATCTGGGATCGAACCCACGACCTCAGGAATGCTAAGCCAATGTTCAACCACTTAGCTACTGGGGCTCGGTTGTTCTACAATAGAACTGAAATGAGATACTGTATGTCATATTTCAACCAATAAAATTTACTTTCCTAAAAGATATTATGCGTACTGGCGTTTAAGCTAATTATACACGTTATGCATAAGTGCTGTGTACTTATCAACATGATCCCATCAAAAAATCAACATGATCACATCGAAACGCCATCACGAAATTTGGTAAATGCGTTATAATCAGAATCACCTTGAACATATATTTAAAAAATCGATTTTGAGTTTTAAAAAATTTTGTTTTATTTTCAAAGATATAAATATTGGTCTAGTAAAGTCAAGTATTATGTTAAATTACAACTCTTGAAATTCTGAAAGGAATGGTGCAAGTTTGAGCTGTCAAGGACAGATAGTTTTTGAATTATGTGCTTTTAAAGGTTTCAAAACGCGTCAAAAATCAGTCGTTCTTTTTATTTTTAACAATTTATAACTCAAAAACCAAAGGTGACTAAACCATGAACTTTTGTATTTTTGATCATATTGATGAATGCAAGACAACTGCCAAATATTACACATTTGGTAAAAACCTAAGGCCTAAAATTATTTTTTATTGACTGATTTGGTATGGTATGACCCCTATAAATATACGTATATTTAAAACATGGGATCCTAACTTGTGACGTAGAACCACGTTTTTCTCCCCATGAAGTATGATAGTGGTGGTACAGGTAACTTGGGAATTGACTGTTACGTAAAAGTGCAACCTGTCAAGAAAAGTTTGAACTTGAAGCAGCTAAGAGATGCTAAATTGAACCGGACATTTTGAAACTGGTTTAAACTAAAATAGGCTCAGATTTCAAAATAACATTAAACTTGTACACTTCGCATCAAACAAATTGCGACAGCGAACGCCGTGCAGCTAGGCAACCCAAATGGCACCTTCTTATCCCATAATCGTGTCTGGTAAACAGACCCTTTCTTTCTCTTTCCTTCGTCTCGCCCATACTAAAATCAGCAAACATCAAGAGTACGTTTTTGTTTTTCAAAATAGACATATATTAGTATCGATAAAATGAAAGAATAAAAGCGAGACGAATCAATATACATAAGTTGATGCAGGGAGAAATTTAAACACACAGTGAAACATTGAAACCGATGAACGTCTGTTAGACAGAGGCAGAGATATGAGAGAGAGAGAGAGAGAGAGAGAGAGAGAGAGAGAGAGAGAGAG
>JAGDQP010032481.1:2511-21278 GCA_022664845.1 Lepisma saccharinum | reverse complement strand
TGAGAGGACTCGCGCCCTCTCTGGATCTGACACTGTATCAAATAAACCAAAATATTTATTGCAGGGATATAATCCTTTGAATACATAAAATGGTGATCTGATAATTCACCTTCCTACACTTTGATGCACAATACACTATCAGGAATTTTATCACATTTTCGGAGGAGGGAGCCTGAAGTTTACTTTGAATTTAGCAAAGTGGCGGAAATGGACTTCCCAGGAAAGCGGACTGTGAGTCTGTGAGTGTTTGAGAGACAACGGAAGGCACAGATATTGGGATTTCTTGAGATGTTTATCAACACAGCTTGATACAGATTTCTCTGTTTCCCTTCCTCTTTCAATCTTTAATTACTCTCTCCCAAATGAAACATTTTTTTTAAAATTAATGTGCTAAAAAAGCAAAGTTAAGAATGTAGATTTATGTAAAACCAACACGAAATATGTAACATAGAACGTAATACGTAAAATATGTAAAATTAAACTCACATATAATGATACTAGTGTTACAATTCATCAACATTTCTACTTTCTAGCGTCCTACATAACTGGAAATAGAATATGTAATTACATAAAAATCCTAGCTCTTCTCATCAGTCAAACTGCTTTAACCCGTCAGTGGTACACACGGGTCCTCAGGACCTAATGGGATTTTGTTTACGTGTTTACTCGCAAGTGGTAGGTCTGATTACTTTCATCTTCTCAGTAGCCTTTTGCCTGCCGTGGTGAATGTTGTCTTGAAAAGGTTTTTCCGTAAATTGCTTCTAAGCTTGTATATTAGAGGGAAGTGGGTCCCCAGGACCCAAGTGTTCCATTTATGTAACTTTTTTCTGGATGAGGGATTGTTGATTATTTAAGTATAAATCCTTCTGATCCAGACACTATGGCGAGAGGAAGTCATTTAACCAGTGATGAAATAATAGACATCCTAAATAGGGAAGAATATTCTGAAGAGAAGATTACTTACGTACCGAGTGAACACGACAGTGAAAGCGAGTAACACTAACACTAACGATACTACTACAGTAGTTGCTCAGGGAGATAGGCCTAAACTTAAACTATGGTAGAAATAACTACAAATGGTCCAGCGTTCCTACTGTGAGAGGACGTACACCTGCTAACATTATTTTTCATCTACCTGGAGTAAAAGGGTGATGCAAAGATTACGGGTTCTTACAGATCCGTTTTCCTGGTGGGGAACGTTCTTGTTGATGATTATGTGATTGACACTATAGTGAAATTTACCAATGTGCAAATTACATCTGCTGTAACCATCTGTTGTAGTAGCTACTGAAATATCGAAATGTAAAAGATACGCATTGTGGCCCAGCAAAAATACAGGAAAACAAAGAACTACTACCAACGTTGCAAATTACCAATCTGTAAAGAATGCAGCCTCACATTAAGCTTAAACTGTTCGGAAAAAATGATATCTTTTGTACCAACTCAAGAGAACATTCTACAGTGTAATTGAAAAATTTTGAAAAATTAAAAAAAATATTAAGGTCAAAATTTCCCATTTTTACAAATACGGGTCCCTAGGACACAAGTGTACCAGCCATGTAACTCTTTTAAAGTGTAGCACTGGAGGGTTAATCTCGAAACCATGGTGGGTTTCTAAAATATTATTACCATAAAAAACTTAAAAATTATATGGAGAAATCAAGTACCAGAATGTGAAGTAATAGTGTGGAGGTTTCCTGGCAACAAAATCACCTGTTTTTTTTTTCCACTATATCTTGTGTTTCTGTCTTCAATATAATGTTTCCTTCAAAGTAAATGGTAAAAACTTGTGCTTTTATCGAAAAAAAAGTGCAGCTCAATGGTTGAAGATACAGTTGGGAAAATACATTTCTTTGACACTCTCCTTGATATTTTATATTTTTAAAAACAAATGGATTTTAATTGAGTGCACATATCCTTATAAAAGCAGTTATCTGCAATTTATTATTATTTTTTGTTTTGTATAAATAATAATAATAATATACTTTTAGGAGCTCTCCTAAACTGATATACAAAAGCTGCGAAATATAGAAATCGCTAATAAACTTTTTTATTCGGAGTGTCAGAATAATTATTACTAGTTATGTTTTGTGCTTTGTTACTCACTTATACGCATGTAGGAGTACGTATAACATGAAGTAGTGTATCTTCCTGTAGAATATAATTTCTACGTCAAGTATACCTTTCAATGTTTATATTTCTGTTACATTCTAAATAACCTGTATTATATACAGGGTAAGTCAAAATGATGGACCCGATTTCATAAATTTATTTTGTGAAATATAATGAACATATCTTAATGTGAGCTACGCGCAAGGAAAGGCAAAAGTTCAAAGTTTAGTTGAGTTTAGTTTATGTCCCGCGTGGTTGCATTGTCTACCGCTACGCGGCGCTGGAAGCAGTTAACGAAAATGGCGCTGACTGGAGAGCAGAAATCGTTCTATGTGCTGGATTACCATGTAAACAACTCTGTGATGAGTGTTCAACGGCATTTCCGTACCAAGTATGGCAGAGACTCACCTACTGGAAAACCATTCGTACGTGGTATGAAAAATTCAGAGATACGGGCTGCATCTGTAAGCGAAAATCGACTGGCCGTCCTTCAGCTGAGGAAGAGACAGTGGAACGTGTTCGCGCCAGTTTTATTCGGAGTCCACAGAAGTCTACCTACCGGGCAGCGAGGGAACTTGAAATGAAACAGAAAACTGTATGGCGAATTCTGCGGAAACGTTTACAAATGAAATCCTATCGCTTGCAACTGCTTCAAGCCTTAAGAGACACTGATTATGCTGCTCGAGCGTCTTTCTGTGCTGATTTTCTCACGTTAATGGAAGAGGATGGGTTCGCCGAAAGGTTACGTTACAGTGATGAAGCGGTGTTTCACCTTTCTGGGAATGTGAATAGACACAACGTAAGGATTTGAGGAACTGATAATCCCCACCCAGTTGTGGAACACCAACGCGATTCACCCAAGATGAATGTGTTTTGTGCCATTTCCCCTGAAAAGATTTATGGGCCCTTTTTCTTCCTTGAACCTACTGTGACAGGACATGTTTTTCTTGATATGCTGCAACAATGGCTCCTTCCACAGCTCGAAGAGGATAGTGCAGATTTCATTCTTCAATTGGATGGTGCCCCTCCGCATTACAATGCCAGCGTTCGGGATCATCTCAATGAGGCATTGACACAGCGCTGGATAGGGCGTGCATCTCAGGAGGATCGAGTTCTCATTCGTTGGCCACCTCGTTCCCCCGATCTGACCCCGTGTGATTTCTTTTTGTGGGGTTTCATAAAGGATCGTGTTTACGTACCACCACTTCCAACAACATTGGGTGACCTTCGCGCCCGCATCACCGCAGCCATTGCAGAGATTGACCGTGACACACTACACAAGGTTTGGAAGGAGATAGACTATCGGCTTGATGTGTGTCGTGCTACGCGAGGTGCTCACATAGAACACTTGTGATGTGACTGAAAAAAACTTTGAGAGTTACCCTTCTTACCACATGTATTACATTCAGATATGTTCATTATATTTCACAAAATAAATTTATGAAATCGGGTACATCATTTTGACTTACCCTGTATAAGTACGTAATTAAACTTAGAATTAATTAGAAGACAAAACTAGTCATCTAAGGTCTAACTTACTTTAACCTTTATACACCGGGCAAGGATTTGAACGAAATCGTAGACTCTCACGTTGGGGACCCTGATGACCCCGCTAATTATCACAGGGTAATGACTGGTACCTCATTGGAAAGCTTATAGAACACTGATTCCAACGAGGTATCACTTGTGGAATTCCTGCCTATTTGTAGAAGAAGAAGACGAAGAAACAAAAGATCCTAAAAATAAGAAAAAACTAGAATTTGGGGACCCTGGCAACCCTTACAACACCCTACGCTGACAAAATGAACCTAATGTGTAGGTGATACACTTGTGACAATAATATTAAAAAATGGTAGCCATTGCTGCAGTACAAAGCGAGATAAAAATTCAGAACGAAACTCATAGCGGAAAAAAAATGTACTTACCACTACTGCTGACTGTGGAACTGTCGATAGCAGTCTGGGGCGGAAAATGGGACATTGCAGCTAGTACAAAACATCTAGGTATCTTTAGAAACCCCGTTTTTCGTACAAACTCGACAGCGTCTACGGCGTTTGAGTTTGGATGAAATACAGTATGTTCGAAGATGTCCCTGGATGGATTATTTCTGGCTATGCATCGGCGCCCTGGGATAATTGGCGAGTGGGTACGCCTTCCTTCCCCAGCGCAACCAATCCACGCACTACCTGCTTCCGAAACTCCAAATGCGTCGATGGAACGTTGGGACATACCAGGTGCGTAAATATTTAACCGGAATTTATGTACATAAAAGACACAGTGATTGAATGACAATGCTAAGAACTATTTTATTCGAAGTATTGGCCATCGCAAGCTATACATTTCTGCCATCGTTCCGACAATGCGTGAATGCCAGACCAAAAAAACTGTGCCTCTTGTGCTGCAAACCAGTCACCAAGCCATTTTCGTAAGATGTGACGCGTTGACCAGCAAGTGCGTGTCCCATGGATGCAAATAAGTGAAAATCGGAAGGCATCAAGTCTGGTGAGTAAGCCTCATGCGGAAGGATTTCCCAGCCAAACGTCGCAATCGTTTCCTTGACCGGTTTTGTTGTGTGGGAGGGTGCATTATTGTGAAGCACAATCACTTTATATTGTCTTTGGTCATATTCTGGTCTTTTTTCACGCAAAGCTTGATACA
The DNA here is from genome assembly GCA_022664845.1 of Lepisma saccharinum. Taxonomy (NCBI): domain Eukaryota; kingdom Metazoa; phylum Arthropoda; class Insecta; order Zygentoma; family Lepismatidae; genus Lepisma; species Lepisma saccharinum. Next base: position 16,508 of record JAGDQP010032481.1, on the reverse strand, counting down.
AATCGATCATTTGTTGTCGATAACGTTGGGTATTAACGGTTTCGACAGGTTTCAGCAGTTCATAATAGATCACTCCCTTCTGAACCCATTAAACACAAAGTATTGTCTTCCGTCCATAGAGATTTGGTCTTGCAGTCGATGTCGCCGGTTCTCCTGGAGTTACCCATGATATTTTACGCTTAGAATTCTCGAAATTGATCCACTTTTCGTCACCATCACAATTCGATGGAGAGATGATTTCCTTTTGTACCCGGCGAGCAGAATTTCGCAAGTGGTTTTTCGGTTTTCCTGCTGTCGTTCAGTCAATGCATGTCAACCCATATTCCCACCTTCTGAATCTTGCCCACGGCTTTTAAACGTATGGAAACTGCTTCTCATTTAATTGATTCGCGAGTTGTTGTTGTTTGAGTATCATCGTCATCCAAGAAAGCTTGCAATTCGCTGTTTGCAAACTTTTTCGGTGGTCTTCCACGTTCTTCGTTTCTCACGTCGAAATCGCCACTTTTAAATTTTGTAAACCACTCATAGCACAGTGACCTACCAAGAGCATGATCAGCGTAAACTTCGACAAGCATGCGATGCGATTCTGCAGCAGTTTTGTTCAAATAGTAACAAAAAATCAATGCTGTCCGCACATCGTATTTTGTAGGTACAAATTGCGCCATGTTCAACGCTATTAAACACTACACTATGACATGAAACTTGTCTGGTTGTGAGTTGCAAATCGTTAACCACAGTGACAACTAACGCCGTCTATGCACAAATTCCGGTTTCATATTTACACACCTGGTACTATAAATGAATTCACCAGAACGATGTTGACGAGATGGAGGAATTGAGGGCTGAGGATCGATGTCAGATTCATGATCTCCATCATCAATAAAAACCTCATTATCGATCCCCCTTCTCCCCTCTCCAGCATATTCCTCTTCTTCATCCAAAACAAGTCCCTCCAAGTCTTCAACATGAGTGCCTGCATCGAGTAGATCCTCTATGTCTTTTTCAGAAAGATACTTTCGCGCCATCTTCGAATTGGAAGTTTGGTGAGCTTCCAAAATAATACCCCTCTATAGAAATAACGAGGTACACCACTGAACCAATTTGTCACAAGTACCCTGCCTCCACAGTTTTATATCACACAAAAATACACTTCGAAATTGAGTGTAACTGAAAAACGAAACAACGATAAATTGTTACCGATTCGACTCACAAACACTTCTCAAATGACTAAGACAAACGAAGCCTGGGTTGAAATATTTTTCGCGTTTGAGAGGGGGCGGGGTCATGGAAGGGGTGGGTTGACGATACTGCTTGTGGTTAGTCATTCGTATTTCGCCGCCGGCAACGAAACCTCTGTTATCTTTTCCACTTGTCAACAATCACCTCAACTCCAGTAAACTGGCTGGCTTTCTATTTTCAGCAAAGCTTCTAGACAAAAAATTATGCGTGGAAATGAAGTAAGTTACACTTTTCTTTTTACAAGCAATTATTGTGAGTGACTGTGTCAGTGGCGTCGCTTCTCATCGTTCACAAGATCACGTGAACTGCCAACTATTTTAGAAGTTGAATTATTATTATCATTATTATCGTCTCAGATTATTTACTTATCGAGAGATTTAAAATAAAACGTATTTTAAGTTGCTATGTATGCAGCGATAGACAAAATTTCTTTGTTCAGTTGTAGATGCTAATCAATTCGTTTCGCGTTCACACATCTATTGTGAACGCGTTGCCCCGTATACGCTTAAGTGGCGTTAAGCCTAACTTCTAACATTGCGTATATGAGGCCTCGGCGTTCACAAGAACTGCGCGAACGGAGATAGCAGAAGCACAGGAGTGACCACCGTTGCTAACCCTCTTTCTTTTTTCACCCGTTCTCATGCTTAACATGCAATTAAAGGCTCTGGGAAAAGCAAGGTAGTGGTTAATCGACTTTCGTAACAAATCAGAGGCGCCCACGCCATATAGGCAGATCATGCAATTGCATGACCTGATTTGGGGTGGGTGGGTCTGTAGAGGGGGGTCAGGTTGCAGAAGGAGAAGAGAAGAGAAGAGAAGAGAAGAGAAGAGAAGAGAAGAGAAGAGAAGAGAAGAGAAGAGAAGAGAAGAGAAGAGAAGAGGAAATAAAATATATATGTACTCTACGAAATGGGAAGTGTACTGACTTCACGTATAAGCAAAAGAATGTCCTACCTCTTAACTTCCTTGACTCGCAGTGCACTCCTGAAGCATATACTAAATTGGTATTGGAGGATTCGAAATGCATTGGTCGAAGATTGTAGGATGCTCAGTACTTACGAAACACTGAAGACTTGATAATTAAGACTAACTGGTTCTGTAATTTTGCAGCATTTAATGCAACGTTACACAGTGATTTCAAAAATGAAGGTGTAAGATATATTCTGGAGGAAAATGTTATCTGGGCAACATCTTTCTTTCACATCGCAGTCACTGCAGAATCCAGCAACAAAGCTACGATTCTACTCAGAGTAGTCAAAGTGAACGTATCAAAGAGCATGGGAAGGAAAGGTAGAACATAGTTCTTAAAGGGATAAGCTGAAAAAGAAAGCATTAAATATGCCTGTGTGTCATATTAAGAAAATTAGTTTAAACGCTGAGATTTTTAAACATTTGGAAACTGGGATTTATTTTTAATGAGCCAATTTCTCATGTTGCCCCTAGAACTTGTCTGAAGTAAGGGAAACGTGAAAAATTTGTAATAAAATAACATTAACACATAGATAATTAATTGCTCTTTTGAGCCCAATTTATGCTTTTACAAATCGCAAAACAACGCGAGCATCGCCAATTTGAATAATTCAGTTAATTTAGGCATTAGTCCGGGTACCAAAAGGGTAAAGCTTGTTTTGAGGTATGAATAAAATGTTTTTACGGTTTGTGTTTCATTGTGATGTGTGTTTCGAAATTCCGTTGGATGCCACCTTCCATCACGTGAGCAATATCAGTAATCCAACATGGCGGCAAATATGGCTACCATGGACGTCATTTTCAGACCTTTAAGTTATATGCACGTGCGACATATCAAATTATAAGTTTTTGTGGTCCGAAAATATGAAACTGTAGTCTCTTTTTGTGTAAAGTCAACCGTAACTAAGTTAAGAAGTGGTAATGGTTCCTCATTCTATTTTATTTTATTTCTTGCAGGCCCTGACGAGTGAGTGCCATCGCTGACTCCACAAAACATCATTGTCTCTTTGAGTGTGGGAAAACAGATGTGGTGACAGCAGTTACCGCTAAAAGAATAGAATAAATAATAACAGCAAGTAAGCAACGAGGAGATTGTATTTTCCAGGAATTAGAACAACGCCTTTCTGCCAACCCCCGGTTGGAGATACATTGCCATAGAAGCTGTGTCTCAAGTTACACTTCAAAAACCCATATTCAGCGAGCTGTTAAAAGAGCGCAGTCACAGACAGAGGACACCATTCAACCACGTAAACGGCAGTTACGCTCAGATTCCAATCATTTGACTTTCAAGCTGCGTGCTTTTTTTGTGGGGAAGTGTGCAAAGACCGTGATCCGAAAAATCCTAGCCGGTACCAGCATTACTTTCTAGTACGTACGTTGGATGTGAAGCAGATAATACTAGACGCGTGTGATAGAAGGAAAGACAAGTGGGCTGAAGAGGTGCGTTTACGAATTTTAGGTGTTAGCAGTGATTTGCATGCCGCGGACACTAGGTATCACTGGAAGTGCAACAAACTATTTACAAGTGCTAGAAATATTACTGCGGCAAGAAATAAAGCTTCAGCGTCTAATGTGCAAGAAGACGACGCTGCTTTCAAGGACGTTGCACAAGAAATGCTTGAAAACAATAGTCAAACATGGAGCAGTGTCGCTTTGCACTCCTTATATTCAACTTTCGGGGGTCGACTATCGAGAAGACTGTTAGTGCAAAAACTGCAAGAACATTTTGGAGATGAACTGTTGGTACTGTCCTCTCCCGGAATAGCAAACCTGATTTTATTCAGGAAGTATTGCACAAGTATTGGAAGTATTTTCAGTTGAAATCAGTCGCTGATTTCAACTGAAAACGAAGAGGACTTTCTCTCGGAACATATCAGACCAGTGGCTGCTGCAATACGAAATGAAACTCCTACAGCGGACAAATCCAAGTACTATGTTAGGATTAATGTGGAATCTGCAAAACGTGATTGTTGTCAGACATTACTGCAGCTGCTGTCCGATCTGAATATACCAGATGTCGCAGCAGTTACAATAGGCAACATAGTAACAAGTTGTTTAAATAAATCAGCAGTCCCATTGCAGCTTCCATTTGCCAATGCAGTGCAGAGAAAATCTGTCATCGAAGAACTAAGCCACTTCAAAGTTACCAGTACTTATGACGAATACAAGCGTTTCAAAGCATCAGTAGATAAAGCTTGCAGCGACAACTACAAGTTACGTGGCCATAAGAGAAGGACAGGGACTTCTTCAAGCAGTAGCTGATAACTTCAATGCTAGCATATGCTCAGAAAACGGCTTACAGCAAACTCATGCCATGGGAATTATTTTGACTAAGTTTTCAGGAGACAATGAAAATGGACAGAAAAAGGAAAACCAGGTTGTCATTCCCAGGATTCCCAAACAGGAAATGAGCAAATCTCCAGAACCCGACGTCACAATTGCAAGGTATAGCGGAAGCAAGAAAGTGGTTATGAATATGAATCCTGTAACATGTTCTTTCCCCCCACGCTGAAACAGTTAGCTATCAAGGTATGCCAACAGATATCATTGTTGAACGCTCGAAAGAAAGATGTACAATTCTTGAAAACAATTGTCAACAGTGACCATGTACCGGAGTATCACGGCTTCAACACAAAACTGGCTCGGCAAGGAAGTCATGAATTAGTACGGGCCACGCAGGTCATGTATCTACCCCTGATTGATTTGTCGCCAACTGATCATGACACTGTTCTTACAACCATGTTAGAAATCAAGCGACTGACTACAGAATATGGACAATCATTCGTCGTGCTGACCACTGATCAGGCTATATACAAAGTAGTATTGGACATTATTTGGAATGACCCTTCATCATATTCTGATTTCGTTCCTCGGCTTGGTGGTATGCACATGCTCATGTCTTTCGTAGGGTGTGTGGGCGCGCTAATGAGTGGCACTGGAATTGTAGAAGTCCTCGAGTCCTCATTTGTTGGGGTATTGCAAATGTTGCGTGGTAAGAAGTTCCCTCAAAATGTCCGAACCCTGAGGCTGTTAGCAGAAGAAGTGTTACGTCCCTTTCTGGAAGTGAATGATGTGACGAGTTGGGATTCCATGATGACGGCGTTAGAAGAAAAAAGTGCCACGAGTCGAACAACTCGGTTGTGGGTGTCCTGTCTCATTAAGCCAGTGTTTCTGATGATGACCTTCGTAAGAGCAGAAAGAGAAGCGGATTGGTGTCTTCATTTGTGGTGTGTAGAGGAAATGTTACCGTATTTTGTTGCTGTTGGTCATTTTAATTATTTGCGATGTGCCTGTGCCTATCTCATGTTAATGGAGAAGATGCCGCAGAAATGTATGGAGCGATTCTTGAAAGGGGAACCTGTAATGAGACACACAAATGGTTTTTGGAACGGCATATGGTCAGACATGATGATCGAAACTACGCTTATAAGATATGGCCATGGTGGGAGAGGGAACTCCTTGACTGGTATGACACTGAACAGGTCAGCAGTGAAACGGTGGGCCCTAGGCATGCATGTCACGAGTCAGCTGGACAGCGACGTGTGTAAAATGGGGAAGCAGAGGGAGAACGAGGAAGAGCGGTTTCACAAGGAAGAAGGAAACAGCAGAATTATCCGAGATGCTCGAGGCCGCAGCAAATTAAGGAGACAGTTGGAGTTATGCAAGTGCCCTTAAATCCATCACAGCATCCCGATGGACTGGTAAACATTGTTTCAGGAATAATAGCTTCCGAAAGCGTTAATGTGGACAAAGCGTACGACATAGGAGTTACTTCTGTGCGCACCTACAAAGAAAGTCTCCCACAGAGGTTTTATGCTCCATTTCATAACACCATACGCAACATGGATGAAAAGAAAGGAGACGGTAGAGTGAAATCCACAGCATCAAAGGGTTCATCTCTGTTGTATGGAAGAGTCCTCGCCCTTCAAAGTAGTAGGGACATTGACATACGTGACGTGCTGAGATTTGAACTTTCTCCAGTGCCTTCCTCGATGTTTAAAGATGACGGGAGAATGAGAGAAGCTACTGATAAGTCAGTGCTGATGAATGCATTGGCGGTGACCCAATCAAGCAGAACTAGCAGTACGCCTTCTCTTATTATAATTGATGGTTGCGCTTTATTGTTGGTAGTCCGCTGGCCAGTCGGGGGGACAGTACGGGACTTCCTGACAAATTTCTTGCAGAGACTGTTTCTATATCTGGAGAATGCTGATGTGCATTTAGTATTTGATAGATACAATGATTTCAGCATAAAGTCATCCACGAGAAGTGCTCGGGGAAAAGCTTCCAGGTTGTTCACGGTGAGAGAAGAAAGCCCACTACCTCCTCGAGATGTTGTTCTATGTAACTACAATAACAAAAAGCAGTTAATTAACCTCTTGTGTGAATACCTCAGCGAACATTTACAGACATGCACATTCAGGAAGACACTAGTAGTAACGGGTCCACATGTGACACCATTTCAGATACACCGTGGAGATGTAACTGAAAGGAGTGACTTGAGAACAGACAACGAAGAAGCAGACGTTATTATGATTCAGCAGCTGATATGTGCAGTGGAACAAAGAAATGACATCTCCATATATGTGCTATGCGATGATACGGATGTCTTCGTTCTGTTACTGTACTACTACTACCATATGTTACAATTCACGAATGACATCTACATGGTATCGTTTAAAGCATCAAGAAGTACTGTAGATATCAGGGCGACTGTGTTAAAAAACGCTGACATAATTCCAAGTCTTCCAGCTGCCCATGCTCTTTCTGGTTGTGACACAGTGGCGCCTTTGCACGGAATAGGGAAGAAAAGAGTTCTGAAACATCTTCGTGATGGAAAGGAGTTACTAACATTTGGTCATGTTGAGTCTAATATGGCAGAAGTAACGGAAGAATGCACAGCATTCATCACTGCTTGTTACGGCGTCCAAGGTGCTGAGAACATGACAGATGCAAGAATAACAGTTTGGGCAAAAGAATTCGGACAAGCGCAGCTACGAGCTCCTTTATCATCGCTTCCACTGACTCATGAATGTTTCGTTGAAAATGTTAAGCGTGCTCATCTTCAATGCATCATTTGGTTATCAGCAAAAAGCGGGACTTTGCCATCAAGCATACTGCCCACATCGTTTGGATGGCAGAAGAAAGATGGCATGAATGAACTAAGTCCAATCTCCATTCCATACAACATTCAAGTCGCACCTCCATACATTTTAGACATGGCCAAGTGTTCATGTCGCTCTGATAAACCGTGCAGTACTGCGAGATACACTTGCACAGGAAGCAACATTTCTTGCAGCTTGATGTGCGTGTGCTGGCAATCACTAAACCAATCTTGCTGCAATCCGCAAACCAGAATAGCGGATGCAGTGGAAGACAGTGACAGTGACGAAGACATACTGTAGTCCTCGCGATACACGTACTTACGCTGTATGTTTTGACTTTTACCACACATAATGTTACGGAAACAAAATAAGGACAAACAGAGGATGAATTTGGATGAAATAGTGTGCGCGTACAATCTGGGGCAAGAGGACGCTGATGCCACCTGAGCCCGTGGCGTTGCAATAAATAACTCGGACGAGTGTTTGTAGTGCAGTGCAGGAGTAAATATGTGTTAGGATGAGTGTCGCATTAATATGTTTTATTTCAAGAGTTTGAGAATAATGAAGCAAGTAAACGAACACTTCCACACTGGTATCAAGGGACTGAACTTAAAGTAAAATTCGATTCAGAATGGAAAAGAAATCAACAAGAGGTAATGTATAATTTGAGAACGCAACACAGGAAAAGCCAACCTTCAAGAAATACAGCAGAAAACTAATAAAATTATAATAAGATAGTTTTAGTGCTACAACGAAACACACAGGGTAGAAAGCAAATACAATCACAAGCAGAAAGCTAGAGGAAAGTCAGTGCTGACACACACATACAAATATATATATATATATATATATATATATATATAAAGAGAGAGAGAGAGAGAGAGAGAGAGAAAGAGAAAGAAAGATGCTCTTGAATAAACAAAAACAAAAGCCAAACACGCAGGAGAAAAGTAAACCAAAGCCTGTTGTTGAAATAACGAGAATCTAAGATCTCTCATGGAAACGACATAGGTAACTCAAGTCTAATATTATTAATAATAATCATCATATAGAAAATAAATTAATGTCACAGAGTATTACTAATATGAACTTCAGTTCTTAAACACTTAAAATAACTAATTATTCATTAGTTTAAGCTTAGGGATTGATAAATCTATCCTTGTAATAGTTTGAAAAAAAATAGTATCAACGTTAGGATTGGAACAGAGAGTTATAAATAAATTAGTAGAGTAGGGAAATTCTAAGTATTTGTAGTGTTATTGTTTACGTATGAAAACTCCACCTGTCAGCACTGGACCCCAAACCGAGGAAGCGGCTGCCCATTTGTCCCACCTGTAGTGGAAAGAAGTCTGTGACTCTTCTCCTGCGTACATTGAAACTAAGTCTTGTTGCGAGGTAGGGGAAGGTAAGAGGGCCACTAAATATTAAAAAATATATAATGATGCACGTATTTGCAGAACAAAGCACTTCACAGTCACCTTATGTCTTGCATATATGACACGTTTGCTTATTTTTCATTTTCTTGATGTAAAAAACGTATCAAAGGATAAGCCCGCAATCATAAATATTTCGTTACCAATGAATCCAAAGCAACACTTACGCTGGACGCCATCTTGAATTACACAATTTGCTCAAGGTTCAGAGAGTGGCATCAACTCAATCTGAAATCAATACTTCCTAACCTATCAAAATCACTAAAAACATTTTATTCATACTTCACAACACGGTCATATAACGCGAAACTCCCCATTAAGTTAAAAAGTTTTTCACCAGACTAAACAACTCAAGCATATGAGCACTTTTATGCGTGTGTTTTTCGTCACGCAATTTACAATGGCAAAAATATTAATTTCATAAATCGACGTAAACAAATGGGTCAAGTTGCAACTTTTGCAAACGTGTTATTTTTCTGCCGTCAGTTTTGTTGATATCAATTCTGCCAACAACTCTTTGTGCAGGTTGAAAGGTGGTTTTTGTTCATATAAGGTTGAAATGATCTTCCTCATTTTGTAGACAAAGATGAAGAAACTTTTTCTTCTATTTATCAGTAGCATCCGATTCCTGTGCAGTAAAATTCAAGTTTAATAAAATTTGGTCCAAGACTAAAGCTCTAGGATTTTCTTATTAGAAATGTTTGCAATCTTAGGTTAATCTAAAATATAAGAAGAAAGATAAGTTTTAGATAAGAGAAGGCAAACAAATCCAGATTTTTATTCCTGCATTTAAAAATCTGAAATCTCCAATTTTCTACAATGTATTCCAAACTATTGCAGTTTTTAAAATCAGGAAATATTTAGATTTGAAACTCAAATATAAGAAAGAAAAAAAAATGAGTTTCACCGTTCCTAGTTTAAATAATTGTGGGTAGATAGGAAAAACATCTTAGATATTTAAGTGTCTTACTAATTAATGCCTGCTTTAGGGATTCCTTTTGCATTACACATTTCAATCCGTTGTCTACTCTTAAAAGTTTTGTTTTTGTACCCTTCTGATAATGAATCCCAAATTATTTTCTTTTTTTCCTAATCTCATCTATAAAGCTTCCAGTATCAAAATATTTGATCTTTTGGCAAAATGAGAGAAAGAAAAATATTTCTGTTCGACAGAGACCTCCACGAAACTGCATAAAAGATCAACAAAGTGGAAGACAGAAACGTCTTACGCTTTGAAATATAATGTTGACCAACTTTATTGCCGATGACATTATGTAGGACACGGCGGCATGGCTTTCAGAATGTCACTGGCCGAAAATTGGGCAATAATGCATAAAATGATTGATTCGTTTAGGATCATTTACGGAATGACTCTTGTGGTCATTTTAAATCGCGCCACGGAAATAACATTTTCGTGAAAGTGGTCTTCTGCTTGCATTTGTTATATTTCGTGAAAAAAAAAAGTTTAAATTAGCCTGAAATTTTTGGTATATGCTTAAAAAAATTATTGTTAACAACTGGTGAAATTTGCGTTGTTTAACAATTTTAAAAACCATAAATTCTTGCCAAAAGACCGTTAATTCTGTTTTCTTTAATCATATTAATCTTTCCGATGTTATCTGGACTGCGAATTTTTCTGTCTCTACCATCACTTTGAAGACATTATAAGGTATTGCCTAGTAAAGTTTTATTCACACTAGTGACTCTGAGATCTTAGAGAAACTAGTACAGCAACTTAACCAAAAACTGAGAAGTAGCGCTTATTATTATTCTTATATGTTTTTTTTACTGAATGGAATCGATACGTTCGAAAGAACGTTTTATATGGAGGTTCTGTCTGTCGCGCTTTTCAACTCTTAAATCACTGGACGGATTTCAATCCAATTGTATATGTATGTGATCTACACAAAAAAGTTACCCGGAAAATTTGATAGTGAATTATTTTGGACACTTTATATCCGTATTTTACTGAAGGCTTGAAATAATTTATTCCAATCATCTCTTACACCACTGACTGGACAGATGTCATATTGCATCTACAGAAAATCTTATCGTAAAATTTTGAGTGTGTGAAACATCTAGGAAAAATTTGCCTTTTCTTATTGAAGGCTCACATACATCTCCCTCATCCTCCCGTTAATTCACAGACTGGATATACTATATTGTAAGATCTGTTTTAATTGACATGTTTCAATATTCTAATCGAGTAGCCTACATAGCAGAATGATAGAACAAGGTAGTATACGTATAAAATACTCATTTAAACAAGTATAAGTTTTCTTCAGTGAAATAGTTTTGTTTGCTCGTTAGATTTGTAATGGGTTATTCAAACACAAGTATAACTGTGTGCTACTTGACAATAGCCAAGAGTTGATCTTGATTCACGATAGCTGGCAGCAAAACCGTTGTAATTTTTGGGTAAGTGAACTTTGTAGTTGGCTTTAATTTTGAAGAGTTTGAAATTTATTGTATTCATTCGAATTGATTATTTACATCTAGCTGCTTGTTTGTTTCGACTGGTTTTTATTCATGGAATACAGGAACTATGGGCATTATTAGTCAAAACGGAACACTCATATCGAAGCAACTCTTGCACGGAAAATTCGTGATACTTCCTTCCCAAATCTTCCAGCTATAAAGGAAATGAAAACAATAGAAGTTGCTAGGAATAGGTTTATTTTGAAACAGCTTATCGATATAACATTGTTTTTGGGCAGACACTGTTTAGCATTTCGAGGGCATCGAGAGATAGTGATAAGTAGACTACGGGGAAATTTCAAAGATCTTGTTGTGCTACTAGCGAAGCATTCTCACACGATGGCAACGGGCCTAACCGCTTCAACTGTTACCAGGAAAATGAAGTCACCTGTCCTTTTTGTCATGGCGACGACAAAACCAGTTGATAGATATCATTTGTACTAACCTTAGAAATACATTTTGCCGAGAAATAAGAAATGTAAAGATGTTCAGCGCCTCTGTCGATAGCTCGTTTGACAAGTCTAGGAAGGAGCAAGTGTCTTTTATAGTAAGATATGTTAATGAAGAAACGGGTGATATTAATGAGGACTCTTAGCTTTAAAAGAATCACCAACAACAACTGGTAAAGATTTGTCTAGACTATTCAATTAAACATGTGAAAAAATAGTCTAGATTGGGTCTCGGATCTTGTTGGGCAATTACATGATGGGGCATCGAATATGCGATCTCCGTACAACAGTCTCCAAGCGCTGATTAAGGAACAAAATCCGAGGGCAGCATATGTATGGTGTTGGGCACACAGAATAAACCTGATTGTGACTGCTTCTGTCGGATCCTCTGTGAATGCTATGGATCTTTTTGGTAATTTAGAGAAGTTATTTGCATTCATAAGCAACTGCAAAAGACGCGTTCATTTGTTCGAGGAAAAACAAAAGAAGCATTACCCTAACCAAAAAATTAGAAAGTTAAAGCGAGTTAATACCACAAGATGGATGTCCCATTCATACGCTCTGGAAACTGTGTTGATAACATTTGAGGCCTTGTTGGAAGCCATGGAGGAAATTCGACACATTGAAGGACCTTCTGATAAGCAAGCTGGCTTCCAGGCAGGAGGGTTTATTGCGTATTTTACTTCGGACAGATTTGTATTAACTGCGATAACTTTTGTTAGAATTTTTGAAATCATTGACCCTTTCACAACGATGTTACAAAGTCCGGACTTAGATTTGTTATCTGCATGCAATGTCTATGCTTGAAACAAACCTTAAAAAAATCAAAATCTCCAAAATAACTTTAATAGTATCGTCTCAGATAGGGAGAATTTCATGAAGGGCATTGAAATTGAATTTCAGCCTCTGTGTCACACTCGCTTGAGAAAACGTAAGATGCGTGGCGAAATAGCTGATGACGAGCCAATTAAGGACTCCAAAGATTCATTCAAGGTGGAAACTTTCTACACCAGCATTGATATAGCCATTACATGAATGAAGGAGCTATTTGTAGAAGAAGATAACGCTACTACTTTAATGCTTCTGAGAGATTTGTCTTTGCTCTCACTGAAACGTCTTTCCGAGGTCCGCAAGAAAGGTTTATCTGAAGATGCATTCACTTCGTTTAGCTCAATTTTTGGGAAGTACGTGAACGTTGACGAAGCCAGAAAGGAATATATTGCCTTTCCTTCTGTTTCGAAGAGCTTGGGAAAACGGTTGACGTACCTAGGCATCTTCACAGCAAAAATAAATGGATTATAGATTCGGAAATAGATAGCGAGAAAGACCCGAATTCTTCTGATGCTGCTGTGTCGGATGATAACGAGGATCTGGGAATATCTAAACATTCTAATGTTGGCAGTCCTCCAGAAATTTTCAAAATATTTTGCAAGTCTAAACTGAAAACTGTTTTCCCAAATCTTTATTCTCTTCTGAAGAATGTTGTCACATTGCCCGTAACGAGTGTTACCACTGAGAGGTCATTTTCTAAATTAAAACGAGTCAAAACTGATTTGAGATCTACAATGGGTGGTGACCGACTAGAGGGATTGATTGCAATTGCTAGTGAATGGGACATCTCCATTGATTACGAAAAAGTGATAGATATATTTGCTTCATATAGTTCAGTGCTTACGGAAAATAGTATGCTTTAGTGCCACTGATATGTGAAATGTGTCTTGTGAATTGTGTAATTATTTCTGTATGCAAAATGGCCGAAAGCTTACAAGCTATAAAAGATGTGGTTTAGAAAATAAACGTCATTGACGATGTACTGTTCTCTGACTGGTGGATATTAACGGGGTGGCGCCAGTCTATCGACGCCAATTTTGAAATCAATTTGATTGCGATTGAGGCACGTGAAATATAAAAGTTCGATACATTTTCTTTAAAGTTAATGCTTCATATAATTAGAAGAATGTTAAGTGAGCTTTCAGTTAGCTATATTATCTAAAACAAAGCATTTATTTGTGAGTTAAAAGTAGATAACATAGTTCTTTTACTAACCAAAGACCAGAACATAACGCACTGAGGAAGTGTCGTTTTCATCAATTTCAGTGATACAATTAAAGTTTTAAAGCATTATCTTATATATGTCTGTTGTGTAAAAAAATATTATTTCATACGATTGATTTCTACTTATTTTGTATTTTTGCAAAGAGAATTTTGTTAAGAAAGATATTTTTTGACATATTGAGATTTCGGTTAAACAGTTCCTTAAATATTTGTTTTTCTCTCGCGAAAAGTCACATTAGGGCGTTGCGGTCGGTTGATCACGGTAAAGA
>JAGDQP010032480.1:0-21280 GCA_022664845.1 Lepisma saccharinum | reverse complement strand
ACGGATCCTACGAAGACTTGTCACTTGAATAATGTGACCCCCCCTACTCTCCTTTTACACACACACACACTCTCTCTCTCTCTACTTTTTATCATACATTTATAGGGCTGCGACAGTTGCGTCCTATAATATTTTCCATTTTAAAGAGCATCATGTCTCTCCAATCAATACATATAGAAGGCATGGACATTAGTCCGAAACTTCATCTCCTAAATTAGTCAGAATACAACTCGAACTCGATTCTATAGTGATGTCTAAAGTCATATGTGACGAGCAGACTGTTAAATTGCAAACTTGTTATATACAACATTAAAATATTCTATATATATACACACTTGAAGAATTAATCTTGTGTTTATTCATATTAAGTAATAACTTGTAATATTTACCCTATCGAAACATATCAACTTTTAAAACGTTCTTTTAACTTCGTGGATTGTCTTCGATTCATCGAGAAGTTTTCATTTCTTTTCACATTGTAGGAATTCTGTTTGTGGTAGGACGCTGCACACACAATATCTCGGAAACGAATTTCAATCCGTGTTCAATAATACTATTTTTTCGGTCAGAAGAACTCAGCAGTCAAATAAATGTGCAGGCTTTTAACACATTGTATATTTTTTTCTCCTACTTCAATTTACAATCTAAAAGATGATTCTTCTCTTCAACGACATTCTGCCCTTTGGTCTTTTAAGTTACTCTAAAATCAATGGGATTAATTATTTTTAAAATTAATTTCGCTACATCGACGCTTCCAGTCCCGTAAATAGTTCTACGACATGCTCTTGGAATACCTATGCAAAATTTAATGGAAAATAAATGCATGTCCGTAGATTTGTATTATAAATTAACAGATAATTTCTCAGATTTATATGTGGATAGATAAATAAACATCAGGTTTTAATTTAAGGCATTTGCGTAACAGTCCATAGAAGTAAATAGTCCTGAATATAGGTTATAATGTGCATGTTTTTAGACATAGAAACTTAAGAATAATTTCAAATTGATTTGTAATTGTAGGATATTACCCACATCTAATTTTATTGATGTGTGTATGCTCCACTTATGAACAAATTTTACTAAAATCTATTTTTCCCTCTATTTTTCTCAATTGATGTCCAAGGGCTACCAGATTGTTACTACTCATCACATAATACTTCACCGAACATTTATTCTACTGAAATTTGCACTTTATCTTGCTTATCACAGGTTAGACTTCTGGTTAGAGAAAATAACGAAAAATCGAGGATTTCCCATTATTGGTTAACGAAGACACAATATAAAATGTCGACTACGCGCGTCCATAAATTCGAACATGTAGACGTACATATTTGTTGCGAAATGTGTAGAAACTATATTCCATATGACGATAAATGTAATTGAGAAATAAAACATACAAAATAGCATTTTTAACTTATATTTGCTCTCATGTTTTGGTTACAACTTGGCATACACTACTCCCACAAATTAATAAGTAAAACATGAAGTATAATCTTATCTATTTACAAATACAATTTGTATTTTCTGATTTTGACTTCTATGGTAGAATATCTTCAGCGCAGTGTCTTGACTTTGAAAATAAGGAAAATTGGCCTCATAAATATATAATATACTAACTCAATAGCACTCATTAAACTTGCACCAATGAAAAGACCAAACACGCCTCCGATGGACACTGAAATAAATAGCAAGAAATAGTGAAATAAATAATGTCCAGTGTTATATTCCCTTTAAAGGGAAATTGTTGTTGATGAACATTATTAGCTTCCCAGAGATCAATTATGCTTAATATGTTAAATAATTTAAATAGTAACCAAACCTAACAGGTTAAATTACAAAGGACATATGAAACAAAGAAATTTAAATACACTACTATTTAAATTTTAGTAGGTAAATGATACAATTTAAGCTCTAATCAAATGTTAGTATTGAATTCTAGGATATGAGGAATCCAGGGAAACCAATGACTCATTACAATAAGTATAAGGATATTTGTAAGGAATTTTGTGTCCAAAATAAAGAAAAAACTAATTGAGATAAATAATTGTTTAATAATTATATTACCTTCTAAGAACGATTTGACAACATTTTTTAAATTTATTTAGTGTATGTTTATGTAATTGCATACAATAACGTATTTAATATTCACTATAATAAGTTATTGAAAAATATTTAAGATTCTAATAAAACACGATTCACATTAACACCTTAATCACTTCATAAAGTATTGTATTTAATATAATATTGAATTGCATACTTGAATAAGCAAAATTGTTGGAAGATATATCATTACACTACTGCTCATTGTATCTCATTCAGCCATGGTGGAATACATCTTGCGCTTGGGAATCACCTCTGTTCGATTCCTCCCCGTGCAATGTGGGTTTTATGGCGGACAATACCGTATAAATGGATTTTCTAAGGTATTCCCGTTACTTCTCACTTCATTCCACCAATCACCAGCCGTCAACCAATCATAATCTATTCGGTCTAAGCCAACTTTGCCTAAATGCATCAAGAATTAAATTCAAATTAAAAATAAGATTAAATTGTTCTTATCTTTATTGATCAGTTTAAGGTGTTATTATTATTTCAGTTTACTTATCAGTATATATCTATAAATCTCATATGATACCGCTCAGGTATAAACTACTGAAAACAAACCTGAAATGGTGCAAATCTATTTTTTTTCTTTTTTTGTATCTCTGTATTAAGACATTGTGTAAGTCTTAATTTCGAAACATTTACCGGGATTTCATCTTTAACATGCTAATTTAAAATTTGTTGTGTGATTCCGTAACAAGAATCACAACTGTAAATGTTTTAAAACGGTTTCAGGATCTGTTCTACCGGAAGAGTTGCATTGAGATGTCGTATTTGTACTAGTAATTTTGTAGATCAACGAGAAGCGTCACTATTCCGAACTATAAACATAGTGCATTGATTTGAACGTGTACTCAAAGTTTGTTACTTGTGTTCTACCGCTGACATTATTAATTTCTAATTACGCCACAATTTTCTTCATTTTTCACAAAAGAGCAGCCTTTAATACGTTAAAATATTTCATTGTCTATTTCATTAACTATCGATTATATTATTTTTTATCACTCATGTCTTATTATTAGGACGTGGGGCCATATAACTAAAGGATTTATGACTGATAATATGCTCTTAATGTTTCTCTAAACTTTATTACTTCAGTTTCATTGATAAATTTCTTCTTGCTCAAATATTTTACTTCAGAATAACTAACACGTATTTTAGGGGAAAAGCCCGAAATCCGAAAATAGAGTTGTAAACCATTTCCAAGCCGAAATAAGCCATTACGTTGTGTCGTGTGGTTGTAGTAATAATACCGGAAATGTTTCGTGGATTTTACTCGTACCAACTTTTAATTTTGAATGCTCTATGCTCGGTAATAATTAAATATGGCATCATAAATGAAAGATATGCTGTGAAAAATGTTCTGAAATATCACGTAAAAAGGCATTCAGACATAGCTACCTGAAATTGTCCAGCAACTTTAATATTAAATTCTAACAATGACTCAGTTTCAAGGCTACTGAGAGGAAAATTATAAAGTTAATCGAGATTTAAAGAGAGTTATTCAGTTTGAAGTCAAGCTTCTCACTAATTGGACTAACATTTCAGTCAACAGGAAACACTAGTTCCGATCAGTATAAAGTGCCTAATGTAAGTTGACTGAACCTCCAGGACATGAATGAAGTACATCACGCCTTACGCAACTCTTAAGTAATTTTATTCTTAGCAGTTGGGGTTTATAATCTCCATTCGTTGAGAACATTTCCCATTTCTGCTAAAATAAATTAACAACTAGAATTTCAACACGGTTGCAATACGAAACTGTTGTCTCGTTCTGCGCCTGCGTTCAAAAAACTAAATATCCGCCTCGACCTACAAAAAGTACATATCAATGAAACATGAAATACTAATCTTTACACTGGCAATTTGTGGGAAAATATAGACATTTTAAACCGTGTATGATTATTCACACGTTACAACTAAACTACTTTTTTTTAGTTAAGCTCTAGAACTGTAAAATTGTGGACACAAATTTCCTACATACACTGTTTTAAGGAATAAATACAGGTTTAAGAAGAGTAATATAAATATTTCATTCCAAACCCTGTGAGCTTTTTGTTCCTTTCTCATAGCGTTGTGATGAAATAGCGAAACGCTCATCTTAATTCACAATCGAAATTCCAACCATCTTGAATCGTATTCAGAGACGGTTTATGTAGCGACTAAAACTATACAAACGAGTGGTTAGCAGCTGACTAGGAGAAGTTGTATTCTGAGTCAAGTTTTATTTGAAAATAGTGCTTAAAGTTAACAAAGCCCTAGACATATGGGTATTCAAGGGGTAGCTTAAGTTTCTGCATTATACTAAAATTATAATGACCAATAGTAAGATAATGGATTTATTACTCGAATGTTCGATAACAGAAAACAAGATTAAATAAGAAAAGCACATACAATTGCTTGATGAAAAATGTTTTATATGCTTTAACACAGAGTAAATGTCTAACAATTTGTCTTATTAAAACCACAAATTCGTGGCCGCACTGACTACCTTTCGGCATTTATTCTGTAATGGGCAAGATGTATCCAGTATATATCATGAACGTGTACCTCTAAGATCTCTTCTAATATTGTATTCTCAAGGACGTCTCAGTCTTCGCAAGGGCCGCTTCCTGCCAGCATACTAATCAAAATGGATGTATATATAGTTGAAGTTCGTAAATTTTAGCTTGGGAATTGAGTGAAATTAAATCTTAAGCCCATCCTTCATTTTATCATTTTTAATTAATTGGTGTTTTGTGTTTTAATAAACAAACGTTTCAGTTTCTTCATCTCGGGTTCTGAGGTTTTTGTTTTCCAATCCATGTACCATTTTCGAATGAAAATACAGGTAAAATTGCAATTAATATACCAACAAATCCTTCACTTATTGAATTGTTCCGATTATAATGGTATTAATAATTAAACTCTTTATACATACATATAAACCGACTTTCCAAATTTTGTATTTCCTTAATTTTAGAATGTCAAAAAATCTGAACATTAGTTAAATCTTAATATTTGGTTATTTTTTCTCAAATATCCTGAAACTCCACATTTTTAAAATAAAAATCTATGTGTCAAAGTTCTCGAGTTTCAGGAATTTTTAACGTACGGAAATTAACAAATTAATAATTAATGCATTCACTTAATCTTCAAAATTAATATAAACAATTTTGGATTATTTTTAGCTATTGAAATTTACAAATTTATTATTTAAAAATGTCTTTATTTTTTTTTAAATTCACAAAACCCTTTCTTTTGCTTATAGACGCAATATGAAAAGGGTGGCCTGCGGCTCTTAAGGATATTATATTTGCCCATAATTGCAATGTTTCAGGTGTGTCTACTGCCTCTAAACGTCCCAATTTGGATATTTGCCCAAAATCACAGGGGCACATTGGACCACTAAATGCTTTACATCGGGTTATAGATGACATATTACAGTTGGACCAGCACCCCGTAAACTCTTTATGTTCGGTTATACACGCAATATTTCCATATAGGTCTTATTTGTGATTATTGTAGACTTTCGGAAAAGTTGTCCGGGGTCCTAATGGTTAAATATTGTGTGACTACGCACACTGTCTCTTTCGTGTTTAAGTCTTCACCTTACCCATCCGATTCTCAGATAAACATAGTTTATTCCACTTCAATATCACAAGTAGAATCTGAAAAATTGAAGTCTAATGAAATGCCAAGATGCGTCCAAAATCTTCACCATGTCATACATTTTCCATAATTTGAACTGAAACATAGGCTTTGCCTACCATCCTGTTCTGGGCAATTACACACATTGCGCGTTATTTTGGAAATGTTGGTCGGAAATTGTGTCAAGTTACCTCCAATCGAATTCCTGATTTTATTTTGAACTCTGTCATGTCAGCCTCAGCCATATATCGTTTATTACGATTCAATATCACCAAACGTACACGACTTATTAAAATGTAATTATTTCAGAAGTTGTTGCATTACGGCACAGCCCATCTGATAAGCTGCGTTTCTTGAAAATATCAATACTGATATTTCCGCACCGTACAGATCCAGATGAATGATCTAGATTTAAGACATACTTATCACAGTGTAATACTAAAATAAAAAAAATGTATTTTCTAAACCACTAATACCAGAATAAAATCTAATAAAATATTAATTACAAAGTACATTAATTTTTAATTTGATGCCGTTAGCGTCACCCCTACAACAAAATTGAAAAACTTCTGCTAAATTGTCAAAGTATTTATTTCCAGCATCCCTTAAGAGGTTTCAATAGCCTTTGGTGTAGCTATTGATATCGTTGAATGGAATCAATCAACTAAATGTTATCCTGATCAATGCAGTAGTTAATGAATTATTAAATTAAACATTTAGATTTCGACTGGGCCATGATCCATATATAATATGTCCAATGCTCTGTGATTTTAACTAACAGCGGGATAAAATATTTTCTCTCATATAATTTGAACTACGAAAGGACATCTCTCATCTTACCGCAACGCTGTCAAATGGTTGATCCAGAATCAGTGTACTAACTAATCACATGCTAAAAATTACTCAGCTAGTAATTTGTGTTTCTGAATGAGAAAATTTAATTTGGTGATAATCTACTGATTTGTGACTTCCTACCGCACCATGTTTATTTAAAAAAGTACGTCGGTCTTTACTCCTGTTTTCCATTTTTTTTTTATTTTTTTTCGTCCCAATGGCTGTTCCCAAGTTCATAGCAATAAAAAATATTCTGATAAAACACTTCATAATTCTTACTTTTCATTGAAGTATCTTTTAACCATACATAAAAATATACATAATTATAATATTACCTAATGCTGCTTGGTTTGTATGTCTGGTCTATTACAAATGAAGACCAGAAGAAAACAGCGTGCGTTGTTTTCTTCTATTTTTACAGAGGGAGCGTTTCGAGAATGCATATTCAGGATTACGTATACCTGGACATCAAATAGAATTGCTTGTACCAAAGAGGTTATGCATATTCTCTTCATGCATTATAGCTGTATAAAAGGTCATTCAAAGAGCAAACGAATTGTACTCTTAGCTCAATTTTGCTAAAAATTAACAAAGTACCTATTTTCCCTGTGGTCTTCGTAGTCTGTTTTACAACGTACTTATTGTTCATTGTTATTATCCATTCAACAAATATTAAACATCTTACAATAAAGAATGCAATGCTTACACATTAACCTACTCTATTTATTGAAGTATTTCCCTTCATATTTTAAATTATTGAAGCTCTAAACATAAGTAAAAGTATGCGTACCTTAATCGAAGTAATAGAGTTGCCGTGAGTGTGCACAACCAGAGAGAATGTTCTAGTTTGAAGTTGTTCAAAATAAAGTTCAAATAAAAATATAATGTAAATGGAATATTAGATATATTAAATACAAAAGGTTCACGAAAACACAGTTTGACACAAATCAACATTAGTTTGTTTCTCATGTCATAAACACACACACAGCAGCTCTGCTCCAATTTTATGTACGCATACTGAAGGAACAAAGCATTATTTGAGTCGAAAATAATTACGCTAACTTACTGTTAGATTCCGATTTGTATTTTATTTGACTAGATAAATAGCACCTACCTGCTATATCCATTATTCCCCGAACAACTCTCAAACGTCGTCGGCTGGGTGCAAGTTTCCACTCTACTGTCTTTTTGTAGTAACCTCCAATCTGTAGTTCCTCTTTGGCACTAAATATGAATTATTTTTTTACATAAATATTTTTCGAGTCAGATATTATATATAATTATTGCGCTTAATATATAAGTTCCTCTTTCTAAAATACAAGGACCTTATATGTTCTGTCAGTATCTATTATAATATGGGCTTAAAACTTAACTATTATTGAAACTATAATGATAGAACCTTCTGTATCTCAACCACGAAATTAGTAT
Source organism: Lepisma saccharinum (assembly GCA_022664845.1). Lineage (NCBI taxonomy): Eukaryota > Metazoa > Arthropoda > Insecta > Zygentoma > Lepismatidae > Lepisma > Lepisma saccharinum. Next base: position 13,285 of record JAGDQP010032480.1, on the reverse strand, counting down.
GTAAAGAAACTTTTCTAGTTTTTTTATCCAACGATTAAAAAACTCGTCGAACTTCGATAATATAATCTCAAAGAACTTCAAATATCTGAAAGTACAATATTTTAAGACAGCGGAACTTAATGTTTCTTTGTTTTCTGCTAACGAATCACTATTAACCCACATGCACATCTTTAGAACCCTAACATATTTCACTAGGTTTGGTTTCATGTAAGATGGAAAATATGTTGTTAACATGCAAGCTATTGACTCAAACCTTGTATCCAATTATAACGTCGCGGGTAGCAATGGGTAGAGACGGGAACTCCTTAGAATACCGCTCTCAACTATATTAAAGTTATGATTCCACTATAGCAGGACTAGAATAGCAACCATATTTTACATGATAAATTATTTGCCTTAGCGTCAGCTGAAGACGAAAAATGTGTATAAGCGCATTCCGAAAATATTGGCAAAACATGCAGTTTCAAAAGAGCATTCACTATTAATCCTACGTTTCAGAATTACAAACGTAATCATTGGCTGTGTATCAGACATTTAACTACAACATAAGACTATTTTTAGTTTAACATTTTAGATTTAAATTTATCCCCTCGGTTTTCGATCTCATCCCACTGTATGCTGGATAATGCAGTGGAGATGAATGGAGAATAGTCTGCCTGCAAGGCCGCTTAACATAGACGTGCAACATATATTATGGATTTTATATAACTCAGTTGCACCTCATTCTTCTCATGAATGTTTTAATTATATGCTGTAAAAGAGGTTCCGGGTCCAATTAGGTCTATCCGTGACAGTGCGAGAAACTACTCATTGTAGGATCTCAATCAATTGCACTTCTGTGGGTATTAGAATAGCAAAATGTAAACGATTAAACACAGTCCAAATTTATTCATGCGATATATGCCGGGCGATTTGTACTGGAGAATACTCTGAAATATTACTTAACATAAAACAGGGTATGCTGGTTCAGTCACTCGGGCTTACAGCAGCATTCTGAATACTCCTCTTGTTCTCAGTGTCTTTAAACCCGGCTAAGCACTTCAGCTGCTCATAAGATATGTGACGGAGGGTAACGTGGCTATGTGGATTGGCATAAGTAAAACACCTTCATGCGAGGATGGAGAAATGCATTTATAGAATATAGGGACATTTTCTGAATTTCTACCTTAACTTTCCAAATATAATATTTTAAAGAGGAAGGTTAATATGTTCACTTGGATTTTTTCTTTCATTTTTGAAACGTTAATGGACGGCCGCGCGAATGTAAGAATTTATACTTAAAGACGAATATAAATGTCGCGCACACAAGTAAGCATCCAAGACTATCAGTGCCTCCAGTTACACTCTGCGCTCAAGGCGATGAAAATATAAAAATTACTGTCATACTGGAAGGGTTCTTGTGGATATTACCACGCTCGACGCCAACTGTTGATTGAACTGAATCCGTGCTTTTCGAAACGTCACCTATCAAACGTTTTACCTATTTTGAGTTAGCATGTACTCAGGTTTCTAATCATATACGCATCAATGAATTTTATAACACTAATATCATCATAACGAGCGATAGTAGTAGGGTCCCATTCGTCGTTCAGTTTCAAACAGCACTTATCCAGGACCTGTGTCATTCTGAAAATCAGTTTATATCCAGTGATATATCATGATATTTTGGAAAGCTATGCGTTTTCCAATATTACCTTTGACATTTTAACTACAGTCACATACGAGTAACACGAAATACAAATAAGTATTTCTGACTTCATGATGAAGCAAATCATATTGGAGCAGCAGAGATTTAAGTTCATAAAAGAGAAGCCAAGAAATGTTATGCTGAACTACATAATATTCTGTAAGAAAGATTCTATATTCGAGTATGTATCTATTGACGCCATTTAAACATTACTATTACCTCACATTTCAGTCCAAGATTTTTTTTTTGTTATACGTAATTGTTTGATTGCTTGTGTTTCTCTTAATATTGTTACAGTTTAAACGAAATTTTACGCATTTTAAGAGAGTTTTGATTTAAGCGACCTAATGAAGTTCTCTCCATTTTGAATGACTCTATCAGAAAAGACTTATCACCAGAAATATTATATCTTTATATTTTCTCGGGCACGGGCCCTGGCAAAATAAAAAATACAGTTTGTCGTCTTTATCTCGCGACAGTAAGTAATAGTGTTTATCTGCAGTGACACACTGCTTCGCCTTACGCAGGCACTCGTGCTTGTTATATAATGCTGACTTTGGTGTCGTATAAACGGCGGTCAACAAATATGAGCGAATATACACGCCTTATTAGTTCATTAGGGTTATTGAAAATGCTCGAGACAAAAATCCTTTCTTTTTGAAAACTCTACATACGGATGATGTTGCAGACAACGAAACATGGAGCAACACTCACTTCAAAATACCTTCTATAGATTGAGTCTGTGCTTCCAGAAATTCCACTGGATTTATCTATTATGAACTTTCATAGGTTTGAGTATACTAGTGCAAACCCAGACACAGTCGTTCTACAAAACTTCATTCACAGCATTGCAACTCGCACTTTTAGCTTGATAAAGAACATGAACGTGCAAATCACCGTTATAGGGCAAGCATGTTCAGAAGTGCTAAAAATAATTCCGGAGAAGGTTGAAGACCATTCACAAGCTATTAGGCACATTAACCATGCTTTTTACAGTGATGTTATAGTCTGCGAAACTTCCCCAGCTAACACAATATGTGACTAGACTGTCTCAGATGAAGAATAGCTTCGCATAATACATGTTTCTTGGTGAAAATATTATTCTTTCCTTTCATTTTTCGTCATTTACGTTTGAACTGCCACGTGACATTTCGTTGTTTTTGAATTTAGCATATCGTTTCTACGTTTTGCCTTTCTTTATGACTTATTTCCGGTCCAATCAAACTAAACAAGTTTTCTTACTCATGTAATATTTTGCACCAATACCACAACAAAACTGAAATTCGACAAGTTAGAAATAAAGCCAGTATGTAGTTTTCTTCGTTTTTTTTCAAAAGCTACTTTCATGGATATGTGACATTTTGCAAATCAAGGATTAAATTCTAAAATTAACCACCGAAGTAGGGTCGAGTGTGCGATTATGAATAGAAAAATACCTTAGAGCAAAATGTAAGTCAAGAAGTGAGATTATATGATCCCCATCATATTCAGCCATTATCTATTTACTGCTAGATGAAAGTTTCTTTCATTTCCTTGCTCATATCGCGGTCCGCTACTATCTTTATTCATGTAGCTCCTTGAAAACGCCTGATTTCATCCATCAACTTCCATTGGGTCGTTTTCACTGGCTTTCCTTTTCTGTAGGAATCCAACGTAAAATATTTATCGTCCATCGAGAATATATTCGTCTAGCTATGTGAACGACCAATATTCTTCGCAACATTGATTAGATATTCTACCTTTTTATGTGCGCGAATCCATTCATTTTTCCCGTCCATTTTACTTATTTCTATGATGCATCTCTCCATTACTGATGTAACTCTTAAACGTTGAGACGTAAGCGTGTTCAATGTCCAAGTTCAAAAACCGTACATTATCACAGGAAACACACTTTAATTACAAAATTCACGCTTCAGATAAATTGGTGGTTCGCTTTTGAAAATCATGTTTAATCTCACAAAGAATCTCACGCAATTTTAGAGCTTCTATTTATTTCATGAGCCCACCTTACATTGGCCATTTACAGCTACCCTACGTAAGCATAGTCATCAATTATGCTTACGGTTTCTCTGCGAATCTCCATTTCCTTCTTTGCAGATTGTTGATTCTATATTAGTTTTTGTTTTCAAATTCATTATAAGTCCTATTTTCGAAATCTTACTATTCCGATCCTTCATTGTAATTTGTAGTTATTGTGAACCTGAAGTTAACAGGATTTTATTATAATCGGTAATTGTCAATTAGGGTATTCTCAATTGATTTTTATTCCAATCTCGTCGCAGTTGAAATATTGAAATACCCTTTTAAGACAGCAGAAAATATTTATGGAGAATTTGAATCTCAATGCCTTATCTTTTTCCCAATTTCAACATTTTCACTCTCTTGATGTAGTCTAATGACGGATGTGTCAGTCGAGTAAATATTTTATCGTAATTTAGTGTATGCTTTTTCGATAGTATGATATTCAAGTAAATTAAAGCTTCTGTCAATGAGACTGAATCGAAAGGTTTCTGGAAATCTGTGATTTCTAGGCATAGTGGAAAATCATATTCATTAGTCCTTTCCATAAGAATATCCAATACTTGTATGCGTTATATATATAGTTTCCTAAACCATATCAGAGAGACGTTGATTTGGAAATAAAGGCTTTAGTTATAAATATGGCAGTTAAGTGGAAACCTAATCCATATTTACTATAAAGATATTGATTTTACATATATTACAATAAACAAGTTTATGGTTTTAGCTGATTTCAATTTTCATATATATTTTTGTAAATCAACTCACTTAATACTGGAAACTAGAAGTACATCGAGCTGTAGACAAGATAGTGGACAGTTACAATTCAAACCATAGTCTTTCTCCTCGAATGTGTTAACTGGTTCCAATAGACCTAGAAGAATAAAATGCGTTTACAATTGAATGATCCATTCAAAGAAGAAGAATAAGAGACACAGATATGATAAGGCATAATTACTATTTAGTCGCATTCATTTAACATTTGTTTTCATTGTGATAACCACTGTTTATTCTTGAATGGGCACTAGAGGCCTTCATTAATTATGTCCCTTATCATTTTTCCTAACAAGATCCCCAAGCAACGAACTAAATAATAGTTACTTCTTCCTTACACCTGTTAGATGTATCAAAATTATTAGTTATAAGATATTACTTTATTCTCGTTTTTACTGTACATTCGTAAACACCGACTGCCAAATGTTTATGAGTATACATAACTTAATTTAGATTCAAATGGAAGAAATCACATTAAACATTTTTTACTTTTGTTTTATGTCATACATGGTCAGATAAATGACATCTCCAGCGCTAATAATTACAATTTTGGCATTGCCTAACGATTCTATTTCTGTATGTTAAAAAAAACTGTTTCCTTTTGATGCAACGATTAATCTATCTACAGCTCTTACTTTAGTATTCAGAGCTGTCCAGGAGGCCGAGCGGTCTGCGGCGGTAGACCATCTGCTCGAAGGTCCTGGGTTCGAGTCCCGCCAGGGGCATGGGTGTGGATTGTAACAGCTAAAGGCGAATCGTGGCGGACCGAAGTCCACCGTTACTAGGCTGGTTCATATAAAACTCATCTTTTTAAGATTCAGGGTAGGATTGTTGTTTATGGCGAGAATTGCTCTAGTAAATGGGTCTGTTTAAGTTTGTGCTAGGATAGTAATTTTATTATAATCGCCAATACATCGGAGATGTAAAAAGATCAACCAAATTCGTCAGACCTAAAAAGTGGTAAATTTAAGGATGGATGAGCCAGGTTCCTAGGCGAGGCACGATGACCGAACCTTAGCTGAGTTGTGGTGGTGGGTCTTAAAACCGCCCCCAGCCTTATACCTGGAAGATCATCAACTTTGCAACCACTCACCAACTTCCAGTGTTCCTGTTACACGCTGTCACCAAGAATCTTGGCTCATCCATCCTCCATATCACAACTTTCTAAGACTGAGCTTCTTTTGCACCTCTGGTGTTATATATACTTGCATCTCTTGGCCGGGGCGTTGTCGTCCAGTTCTGTGGAAGGCTGTGCTACTTTTATCGTAACCAGACCTTCCAGGAGACTGCGAACCCGTGGTGGACATCAAGCCCCATACCTTCGAGTGGTTAGTTTTCTGCATTTATTGTAGCCTATTCGTAATGGTACACCTCATACCAAATTTCCTTTCTCTAGGTTCAATGGTTTGGGAAATTGTTTTGAGGGGCCATGCGACATTTTAAACATTTGTTAAATTTGCTTAATCTACAAGTGATGATCTATTTTCATACCAAATTTCGTTATTCTAACTTCAGCGTTTAGGCTGTATATTCTTTGAAATTTTACATTTGGCGGGAATTCTGAATTCGAGAAGGTGGCTTTTCAAAAAAAATCGGAATTTTCCTTTCCCTTCTTATCATCCTCCACCTTCATGCAAAATTTATTATTTGTAACTTGATGCAATAGGACAAAACAATATGAGAGAGTGAATGAGTGAGCCAATGAATCAGTTAGCCGAAATACTGTATTTCAAGGGTACACAACTCAAATAATCTTAAAGCTATGACTATGAAATTTTGCACACATACACATATTGACCATATCTCCTTAACTCCGATGGCTCATATACTTATCTTTAAAATATTTTTACGGAGAATCCACTTAATTTTATCTTTCATCTTATCCAGATCGTCGATTTCGCTATAAACACTTGTTCCTGGCGAACATCGTAATAGCAGTGCTAATGTTTTGTGGCGCAGAATTAGGCTGCATGCACTGCTGTGGATGTTGATATTGAATGAGAGCAGTTAGGTCTCATATAATTATATTTTTCAATATTCTTTGATTCGAAGCAGTAGTAACCATAACTTGTGATAGGAAGTCTTTAATCAACCAATTTGTTTAGTGAAACATTTACAGTAAATTAAAGAAAATATCCCAAATATGAGAAATTAGCGTTCTGTATTTAGGTGTATTTATTTCATTGCATTGCGCTAGCCACGAATTAACTCAACAGCCTGCAAAACGGATTAATTCTTTAAAATAATAATTCATAATTATATATAAATCAAATGAAATCTTTTTATTTGTACTTTGTTCGATTTGTTACACATTGACAGACAGCTAGTTACAAAAACAGAATAAATGCCAGAGGGACATCTCAGAAAACTACTAAACAGACGAATCGCATTTCGGAATCTTCATATTATCAGTAGCTTCCAACTTCGACGTACTGTTGCAATATCCCAGTATCATAACAAAATATCCGTTGGATGTCCCATGCTGAGATGAACAATAATACACATATTTTTACTCTTCTTCTGATCAACAGCAGTAAGTTGTCAGTGGAGAGTTTTTTTTAAATTTCTCGTGCTTTAATATGTGTGTATGCTTACGGTCATTCTGACAAATGTTTCACTACAGTTTGCCCTGTCATAAGAGGTTATTTCCGGATTTGGATTAGAATTGTATTTTAATGTCTTTAGGCAAGTTTACATCAGTCTTAATTGATGATGGTAGGAGCATTGGTGGAATGAAGGAAGTGGGAAGAAACCGGATATCTCTGAGAAAACCAACGTACTCGTTGTTTGTCCATCACAAAACCTAGACAGAACGAGCCGAGATATAACCGAAGATCTCATGCATTAGAAATGAAGATTATTTCCGAGATATTACATCCACACATAGATAAAAACATTATCCATTCATACATTCTTATTTTCGTTCACATCTTGACCTGAATAAATTGTATAAGTACCTTTAAAATCAAATAAATAAAGTTTGTACCAAATAATATATCGTCGGCCCAAAAGCCGATCGTTTTGCGAATGCGATTGATGCTGCTGCCATACAAAACTATTTTATTGTTTTGAAGCGAACACGATTGGTTGTAACAATGTTTTACCACCTACTTAGTCAATATACTTGTAATACTGTTGGTATTTTCTACATGTTATGCATAAACATAATGTACCATTACATTAAGTTGTTAAATTGCTTATGAAGTATAGTATCATTTAAATTTTAAATTATGTAAACATGAATAATTTTCCTGTACATATGCGGAAAGCTGTGTGAATGATAAATCATTTCAGTGGTAAATAAAAACAAGGAGTGCAATGACATTAGGAACAATGAAACACATGCTATTACAAGACATTTAAACAGGAAAACACAGATGACACGACAATGTAGAGCTAAGGTTTCAGAGTGATGTTTAGCAAAAAACATTGGGCGGTATCCCAAGTTCTCCCTTAGAATAACGTAAAATATCTTGCAAGCCTGAAGTGGGCAAGGATGGGATATTCAACGAAGATCTCTAGGATGACCATGGTATATATAAGGGGCATAGAAAGTTCTGTTACGTTCCGTTTAACACTGTAACGACGGACCTGTTCATTGAACTGGAATTCATGTTTCTATAATTAAGTTTCTAACACTGCAAGCCAATGCTCAATGTTTTCAAGACTTTCAAAATCCTATTTCGCTTTATTCTATTCCAATTTGCTTTGACAAAAAGTCTGTATGACTCGGGCTACAGACGGACGGGTCTATTAGGTACGGCTATAGTATTTGAATGTATCTTATCCATTTCTGATGCCAATATGGGTATCTGATTCGGTCACTTCGCAAGAACTATCACGACTTTACGATTACTGAGAGTAAATCAATTTTGTACATTCATTGCATAAAAGCACGTAATCAATGCAAGATATTCGACATTTATTGGATAATATAATACACTTTTAGAGTGTTGCTCTATTTCAACCTATTTATTATTGTTCAAATAAAATTTCCCTCGTTCTTTGTTGCAACATTTTTATCAAATAATGAGTTGTTACAGATTCAAGATAATAACTAGAGTGATGCACTTTTTGGACGCTGAGTTAGAAGAAGTCATACTTCCATCAGTGATCTGGAGTCTACCAGGGACTCGTCTGAGTCTTCGACAGTCTATCTCAGGAAGGCATATGTTCCTGGTTGAAGCATGATTGTAGATGAACAGCTCGTTACTTTTATAGAGTAGATGCAAACGAAATCTGGAAAATACGGAATCAAGTTGTGGTTGATTTTCGATTATGAAACAGCGTATATTTGGAAGGCACTAATAGACAACGGAAAAAGAAACTGAAGAGAAGAGAGAGAAATATCAAAATAAGAAAGTTGTGAAAGACTTGGTGAAGGAAATAGAAGGAAGTGGAAGAAACATTACGCGCGGTAATTTCTTCACTAGTGTTCCTCTTGCCAGGGATCTACTTGACAAACTCTAACACTTGTCGAAACGATGAGAAGAAGCAAAGCAGAGTTGCGTTCGGAGTTTGTAGCCTCAAAATAAAGATAATGTAGTTCCATGTTGTTTGGGTCTCCGAATGAACTTATGATTGTTTTCTCTTCTCCCAGAAAGGACACGGTAATAATTATGCTCAGCTCACTTCACGAGCAACTAAAAATAGTCAACTCCACTTCAAACAAAAGAAAAAGAGCGAAGTTGTAATGACATGCAATGAAACTAATTTTGGCGTCGACAAGTTGAATTAAATGGTGAGCAATTTTTAAGTGAAGATAATAATTCACACGTAGCCAATGACCATATTTTATAACATAGTTGAAGTTATTTTATAACATAACACGCTTGTTTACAAACAAGCAGTAGCAAATGATGGAGTACGCTAGCGAGTAAAAGCACGTGCTCATAGTCGTAAGAATATGGTAGTGGAAGACGGACGGAGCCGACCACAGCAACCGAAGGCAGTTTACGGAACATAAGACAGCTGAGGACTGCAGAGTCAACAGACCAGAACTGAATAAAAGGCGGAGAAGTCAGAGAGAGAGCAGCAGGCACTATTCCGCTTCCAGGGATAGTCCTTCTCCTCACCTTGGCCGGTTTTGCTACGAGAAGGGCCTAAAATCCTTGGTCTGATCTGCCACGGGATAGCCCGCTCCTTACTACCGCCTGATCTGCTACGAGATAGGCAAAACTCCTAAGTCCAGATCTGCTACTTTCAAACTTCCTTTCTCTGCCAGGTAGTTGCCAACAACTTGGGCCATCGCCTGCCATACAACAGACCGTTGTTTGGACTGCATCGACTGCGACAAGGGGATTGCAGAGAAAGTAATTTATGATACTTTGTACCTCAAACATAAGCCAATATAGTTATGTACGGGAGACTCTGTTTATTAAAATAGTTGACTTGTAATATTTATATTAAAAGGTGAAGGGGTTAAAGACAAACTACTACCCTTTCACTGCTTGAGCTTGCTCTACCTGTCTCTACCTAGTAAATTAAATAAACCAGTAACAGCGCCAGACTCAGTTACTCTGGGTATTGCGGCGGCAATTAAGGCGCTCCCTCAAGGGAAAAGTTACGATATATTACGTACTGAACTATGCATCCGGAAGAGCTAGGAGGAAAATCTTCCAGTTGATAATGATTCTTGTAATGTTTCGGAAGACCATTGAGTGGTCAACTTGTAGATCAAGAGAATGCAGCCAGATGTTTAATTGAATTCGAGGTCATAGAGCCTTCCAAGAAGAGTTGTTACATGTGCATGTCGAAACTCGAACGGAAACCAATGTAGTATGCTTCAAATCTAAGAATTTGTGTAGTTAATATTCAAAAGTTCTGTATAATAAATAGTAATGGATGTTTTCGTGTAACTCATACTGTACTACACATGTCTACACATACTGTACTTTGAAAAAAAAAAGAAGTAGGCATAACAAAGAAACTGTATTTAAAATATAACAATAAACAGTACAAAAATTGTTAATCACAACAAATGCAATTTTACTCAAATTTTGACTTTGAAACGAACGATCCAAAGCAATATGGATCCAATGGACTTAACCCGTTCGTAGTGTGAAATGAAAACAACCGTCGTTACAGTGTTAACATTATATTTCTGCCCCAAACATTTTCTGAGGACATTCTATAGGATTCCCATTTACGAGACTAAGGCGGACATTTCGACGCCATGTGTATATCACAGGGAAGACTAATGAGATTTATGGGATATCTCTTTGACATAACAATGTCCCGGAAAGAGAGAATTTTAAAAGCCCATAGGATATCTCCGAGCCATGGTAGCCCCGGGGGTAGAAAAATGGTGTAGTACTCAAGACGTTGAGGGTTAGATCCAATTAGCCAAATATCCTGACTGAAGTTTCAAGAATTTTCCTTTTAGTGAAACCAGGCCATGGATGGCACCTTTAACATAAGTCCTGACCGACACTTTCCGAAATCCTTTCCCCTCCCCTATCCAGGCCTTAGATGCCTAAAGACTGACGAAATAAAATATTGCATAGGATGTCATTGTTCTGTTTGGGTTCATTTTATTCTAGCCAAGGAAGTTACTCAGGTTGATATTTAAAGTTACACACATTACTTTAAGTAACTTCTACTTGATGATGGTTACAGCGTTAGTCGGAATTTTATGTTGTACGTTTAACATTTGTTATTAATTAGCAAGTTTAATAATACATTATGATTCAAACATCGGGCCGTGAAGTTATGAATTTTGTTAAAGACAAATTATTTTGTTTGCTTTCACGCTAATTCAGAGTGAAAATATGCTTTCTTTACTTTGATCCATGATGTATTAAATTTTAACTAAACAAATGTTACGAGAATCATCCTAAAAGTAGAGAATGTTTTGATCTGACGAGGTTTGTATATAATATAATGAAAAAGAAAACTTATTTAACAAAATATTTGATACACTAGCTATTTTTCTAATAACTCATCGTTCAAATTTAAACGTTTGCCGTAACGTTCATCAGATTTTTTATAACTTCTGAATACTTAGTTACTACCGAGTTGTTGAACTAGTCACAGACGCTCTCTTTCAGTTCGTTGTCATTTCCATAGTGTTTTGCCCTCCAAAATCCTTCAATTTTGGGAGAAGGTGAAAAGCACTCGGTAGTCCGAAAATGTGGTAGTCCATATATAGTGAAACGTCTATTGCAATGTAATAAAAATCTATACTTGAAATGGATCGTCGAAGTAATACCAAACTTCAAGTCTAATATAAAGTGTTCATAAACTTCCGTCTTGCATTAACGTATCTTCAATTGGTGAAAAGTGAAGAAGTATTCAATTACTAGTATATTTTTGTAGTTCAACTCTTTTTATAAATTACTTTATCTATTGAGCTTAAGTCGCACGTAATATTTCGGCTAGTAATACTAGTATTATTTAGAAGATGCTAAGGTGTATCTAAATCACTCAGGACCCTCCTGCACGGAGCGGGACGACACCTAATATTTTAAAAGCACTGATCTGGAGTGTTTCAAGTAAGCAAATGACGCACAAATGAAGTACGTCAAAGGAAGAAGGGTATAAATATTTACCCGGAATTGAACCCATAAATATTATTGATAACATTGACTAATTATTTGTCCCCACTTCATAAAGTCTACGACTAGGACACATATAATACATTGTATGACCATTTTTGAAATTACAATACTTAACATAAAAAGCTTTCACTTTCTTACAAAACGTAATTAATACAATAATGTAAATACTCTAATTTTACAAAAGAATAACATATGAGCAGTTACAAATACTTTAGCGATATATTTTCCCAATGTCAACTACTATGCCATATTTTAATGATCTTAACCTTAACTCCATACTCGTAACCAAAATGTAATCCGTCGATATACAAAGTGCGTTCAAAAAGTTTTGTACTGTTTGTCATAACCTTTTTAATAATAACACTAGGATCAAAATTTTGTGTGTATGTAATTGTGTCCTTTATGTGCATACGCATGCTACTCAATATATCCTCCAACCGCTATCACGCAGTTAGCGCACCGTTCTTTCCATGCCATAAATGCACTTTGGTCACAAGGGAACAGGAATCAAAGAGGAAAGGATTTTTTCTCGAACTCCAGAGCACGTTACAATGGTGACTCTCCACAAAGCTTTGATGGCGTGATCACAGAGCATGCAACTTGGTTGTTTTACCTGCATTCTGAGAGTAAAACGTAGTCCATGGAATTCCCCGTGAAAAGAAAACCAGACTCCCTGATCAGGGGACAAACTAATGTCTACATTCTTCTGGGATCACCGTGGCGTAATCTCCATCGACTTTATGGAACATGGAGCAACAATTACTAGAAAGCGGTATTGTTTGTCACAGCTGCGACGTGCACTAACCGAAATAAAGTTATTAAACTGCACCAAGTTAATACGAGGCCCCACTCTGCCACTCAGACACAACAGAAAACCAAAGGGATGGGATGGGAAGTGGCCCCTCAATTTCACTATAGACCGGCCCTGACCCCATCCGATTTCTTGCTGTTTGGTCGTCTTAAAACGCACCGTCGTGGTAGGTAGTTTGCCAGTGATCAAGAACGCACTGCGTGTGTGAAACACTGGTGTAATAGTTAGCGTCAGGGGTTTAACCAAAGTGAAATTATTGTATTGAAAGAACGGTGCGCCAAATGTGTCACAGCTGTTGGAGGGTACATTAAGTAACATGCGTATATACATAAAGAAGATAGGTACATGCACACAAAATTTCATGGTACTAGTGCTACTATTAAGAAAATTATGGCCCACTGTGCAAAACTTTTTGAACGCCATTTGTACGTTGTT